>VYZV01043719.1:96966-152590 GCA_013401275.1 Pandion haliaetus | reverse complement strand
CCTCACTACAGGAAAGACATGGAGGCGCTGGTGAGGGGCCCGGAGCACAGTCTTATGAGGAGCGGCTGAGGGAACTGGGGTTGTTTGCTCTGGAGAAAAGGAGGCTGAGGGGAGACCTTATCGCTCTCTACAACTACCTGAAAGGAGGTTGTAGTGAGGTGGGTGCTGGTCTCTTCTGTCAGGTGGCTGGTGACAGGACGAGAGAAAATGGCCTCAAGTTGCACCAGGGGAGGTTTATATTGGATATTGGGAAAAATTTGTTTACTGAAAGGGTTGTTAGGCATTGAAACGGGCTGCCCAGGGAAGCAGTTGAGTCATCATCCCTGGAGGTATTTAAAAAACATGTAGACAAGGCACTTCATGACATGGTTTAGTGGGCATGGTTGATGGTTGGACTTGATGATCTTAAAGGTCTTTTCCAACCTAAATGATTCTATGATTCTATGACAGTATGCTATACTTTTCCTCCGTAGGCCTAGCATAGGTATCCTGCATGAGATGGTGATAGTAATTGGCTTATTTATCTGACCTGACTCTAAGGTGTTCTCTATGCACAGGACCAATGCTCCACAAGTACAATTGTTTTTCCTACATTTCTATACCCTTTTATTGTAGAGTCTTTCTGTTTTTATTCCTTCTACCAAGTTTTTCATATGCCTATTATGCCAAATCCTCAAGCTAAATTACTCAAAGCAGAACAAAGGACTGAGACTCAACATATACAAGTAGCATTTTTTCCCCAAGGTCCTATATGGATGTCAAGCTGCTTCTTGATTTTGTTCAGAATGTTGTTTTGTTTGACACTCCTTTTGGCTCAGAAGATGACATTAGAGAAGTTCTCCTTTGTCTTTGGAACAAAGATGCTGGGGAAAGAAGTCAAGAAAAAAGATTTGTTTTCAAGCCCTGGACTTGAGTAGATACTGGGATAATCATCAGCCTCTTAAAGAAATAGAAGAGCATTCCTGTTAAAGGTTGGAGGTACTGAGAATGCCAAAGAAAAGAATAAAAAATTTATGACCTGGTAGTTGGATAGAAGGCATTTTTCATTATTGTTATTAATGAATTAAATATACAAGTAACTAACTGTAAATTTGGATTCTAATATAAAGTCAGATATACAGAAAACAAAACAGTCCCTAAATGTTTCTTGCAGACAACATCAGAGAAAATTCCCCATGAGTGATGTTTCTATTGAAGTATGCATGTTTTGATCAGGGATCTCAGCATAACTTGACTCCAACTGTAGCTGTAGAATTCTACACAGTAAAGAAGAGAATTTATGGATAGATAATGCATGCAAAGGAATTTTTTTCTGGAAACAAAAGAGCAGCTCTATATATAGTCTGAGTAAATGAACAGGATACTAGAGACTACAAGAAGGAAATGGGACACTACATCCATATTTAAGTGGCTCTAATCATATAATGGTATTGGAATCCCAATGCCTGTTTGCAATGGGACCCAGGTGAAATCCGGGCTTAACTAACTGCACCCAAATAAAGCCAAACTAAACACAGGTATGAGGGAGGGATAGGATCTCTGAGATGAGTAGAAAGAAGAACCACAAAAGAGTGAGAGGGAACCTAAGTGTTGACAAAACAGAGGAGGTGGAGGGGATATGGGGATGCATGAAGGACAGGGTAGAAAGAAGGTGTGAGCACTGCTGCTAAGGAAGGCTCCGGAGATCTGTAAAGCTATGTGATATAAGTAGAACCCTCCTCCCATAACTTTTTGTTTCTGTTTTAATTGTGGCCTGCGAGAAAATTAGAAATTGGAAAAGCCTGAGAAGCTGGGCCTAATTTACCAATCAATGCTTCACCTGCAGTATTTCAGACATCCCTTTGCTTTTTGCAGCAGCAGCACCACCTAATCTATTTTCCTCAGCATTTGAAGTTAATAATCCAAATATGTCACATTCATGGGGAAAGACTTTTGTCACCTACCTGACTTTTTAAGAAGATTTTTTCATTAACAATGTGATTTAAGATTTCTGTATTCTCTAATGGACCACAATGCACGCATTCCTTCATCTCAGAATTACACCAACTATTTTGCTTTCTATCTCAACCTAATTGCTCATGATCTTCACTGATGTGATGTGAAATATTCTACTGTTTGCCAAGAACCAAAGGTAAAGAGGAAAAGTACCAAGAGATCCTTGAAAGTTGAGGAAAGGAGGGAAATTTAAGTGAGGCAGAAATGGGAAGCAGAGAAGCATTTGCGGGCCAGCAGAAGACAGACAACAGGTCTTTAAAACAACGGTTCTCTATGTCCAAAGTAAATACCAAATACTTGTGACTTTCGGTAAATAAATCAATGCTGATATTCTGCCCTGACAGACCTGAAACACAGAGTAAGTAATTAACCTTCAGCTTGTCAGAACTGATACTTAGTCATCATCATCAGAGTCACTAAAGGTATAAACCCCAAAGGAAAATATCATTCTGCTCCTGTCACTCTCATTTGTGGACCAAGTCACACAATGGAAGTTTTTCTAAACTCATTTCAGATGAAGAATAGTGCCTTTACAGTTGGTTTAATGGAATAATGAGCAAGTTGAAAGGTCTTGGTGTAATATTTGAGTTTCAGATTTAATTTCAGTAGGATCATTCTTTCTCCTTGCAATTGGCTGAGAGCTTTCCAAGTTTTCCTGATTGTCATTTGAAATGAAAAGCCCTGTCAGGTTGTAATGAGTCCAGAAAAGGACATTCAGGTACTGATATTGTGTATTTGAACTATGCCTTTTGAAGCAGCATGTTGCTCTGCTGAACACATTTTCTCCAAGTTGGAAATTTAAAATAATTTATTCCAGGACTAGAAGCTGCCCCCTCACCGGATTCCACCTGATCTGGTGGCATTGTTTGTGTTCACAGGCTTCTGTTCGTTAGATCAAGGGGGTGACTACCCTTAATTTCTCAATTCCCTATCCTGCTATGCGTTTGCTTGAGTCCTATTTAATCTTTCAGCAGTACCCCTCAGGAAGGATAGGATTCACACTTGTGGTTTACATGACTAATTGACTCTTGTAGACAAAACCAGGGCTAAAACAAGTGCTGCAGATGCCTCTCTTCTTAAGGTGGAAGCCAAAGAGACTCCCTATCACTCTCCAGCACTTCGAGCTGTTATCAATTAGTTTTATGAGATGTTGCCAGAAAGTGTTTCTTTATGTTGGGGAAACACTGAAAACATTGTACATTCAGATTTCATTAAAATATATAGGCCCAGATTTAATTCATACTCTCAGGTCAGATACAACAACCTTGCTTGAGTTTTATGGCACTGAAAGAAGAAGTGAGGGTTCAATAATAAATGCAATATGGATTTTTAAAAGAGATTTTTAGATAACAAGCAACATTTTCTTTATTATTTCTCCATCGGAGAATAACAAGCCAAGTATAGCCTGATGCTGAATATGAGGCGCGGGGGGAAGAGACTTTTTTATCTTGCCCCCTATAATAGATTTTTTCTTTTGCTCCATTCTCTCTGTGAATAACAAGAGTGGCAGCCATTTTCTCCCAGCTCAACATCAAAACCCCTTTCATCTGCTGTCTAAATGCAAACAAAGCAAACCTTCCACCAGGCCTTTCTTTCCAGATAAATTAAAACTCTCATGTCCTGGGGCCTAAATCAAGCCTACAGGCCTTCCCTAGATAAATCCTTTCTCAACCTGAAATCTTCTTGCTACACGTGCTCCTTGTAAGATAATTTTGCAGTAGCTAATCAATAATGCAACAGTAAATTGCATTTAAATAAACATTAGCAGACCTCTTAATGAATAAAACCTCATTTGCAATTTGTCAAAGTCAGAAATGCTGGACTCTTTTGATATTCATTAGAATATTGGAAATTGGAGCTTTGACAGGTTTTATGTATGTTGCAATTATGATTTTTGTGAATAAAGGAAGTGCTTTATTTTCACAAGAATTCTTGAATAAAAACAGTGATATATGGTATGGACTTGATAGATCTCCATTGCTGCCTTATTAAAAATGCAAAACAAGAAAAAAAGCTCATGTTACAGTCACAAATTTTAAAAGGTTGAAATGTATTATACATATATTTTGTAAAAACTTATTATGAAATTCCTTCTTTTGTATGAAGAATTTTAATTAATTTGCTGTGATCCTAAGCTTTGGAAAAATACAATTCTTGGTAATTAGTTTTTATGCAGCAATACAGTATTACAGTTGTATGTGTCGCTAATTTTGTAGTGAAATTGCAAAATAAAAGCATGTTTACACATCATATATTGTAAATTCACTTAATAAGGTTTTTTGGTTTTATCCCCATTTTTCAATGGAAGCATTTCACATAAATGTCCCCATGTGAAACATCTGCACCATGCACATTACTGTGTGAATTCAGCACTGTATAAACAAAGTCTTACACCTGGGATGGAGGAAAAATTCTAATTTTGAGAACCATTAGATAGTGGAATAGTATCCCAAGGGAAGAAGGAGAAGCCATATCCACAAGCTATTTAAAAACAAATTGGAAAACCTGAGCAGTACTGTGCAAAGAACAGAATGACACCAGGAGAGAAACACACCAAAAATGATGTGCAAGTTGTTTTCCATCTCTGAATTCTGTGATTGCACAGAAGGATGAGGCCAAGCAGGGCACAGAGCACAGCACTGGTTTACTACAGGAGCTTCTATGGAAAAAATCCAGCTTTCCTTTAAAACAAGTGCACACACGCACACGTGCACACACTCCGATTTGTGTCTTCTGCGCTAACATAAGAAATCCTCCAACCTGAGGTTCTTTTGAGGGTAGAAATGCTAAATGAACACAAGGCGTTCCTGTTGCTCTGAAGGAGTTTGAACTCATTCAGTGTGAACTGCATTTGTGAACAAAAACCCCAAAACATCTGCGTTTCCCTTACGTAAACCCAGAAGAAATGCTAGCTCTTTGGAAACATCTCTTTAATAGTTTTGTTTGAAGGACCAGGCCCTCTATGTAAGGGAGTCTGAAGAGTTGTATGTATTTTCAAATTAAATATCACTGTACAAAACACTGTTCTCCTAACATTACAAAGATATACATACTGATGTATTGTAGAAAATAGCTGACTGCAGCTTGTACTATGAGCAATATCCATTTTTTTATGCACTCAAGCATTAATGAGGCTCAAATCTGCTTAGCTATGAAAATCATGAGATGCACAAAGACAAGAAAGACAGACCCAGCTGCTACCACACAAATTTGTGACTTTCTGTGATCTCCAGAATGTATTTATCCCAAGGTACCTTTAGGGGGGCATAGGAGGCCAAATTATAGCTGTGGCTCATAAAGTACCTCGATTGGCTCACGAGAGGCCAGTAAAGACAGAGGCTAAACCAAACATTGGCTGAACAGCAGCGCGGCATATGCCTCATCTGGGCATCTAACCCTGCCATTGACATGCATCCGTTTACAGCAGCCTCTTACTCCGAGATGGCTTGTTCCAAGGAAAAGGTTGTATAAGCCTGATTTATGGTTTACACCTTTAATCTCCAAGTCAGGGCTCCTCTCTTGTCACTGGCAAGGCAGTTCCACACAGGCAAAACAGTCTTGTAGCCAGGAAGAGAAACAGCCCCTTTCTCCTTCCCACCTTCCTGCTCCTTGCTCGCTGCCATTCTTCCACCTTGGCCTCCAGGAGCAGGAAGATGAAGGGGCTTTGCCCACCTTCCCTCTCCAAACAAATCAGGACAAATGAGGAGCTGCTTTGCAAAGGCAGCACTTTGGAGTAAGGGACCAGTCCTGTTAGTGACAGAGGAGACTCGAGAGCCCAAGAGCAAAAGTGGACAAAGACCTGCAGATGTTGTGCACCTCTGCTATGCGCCAGATCAGGCATTCCCAAGCTGAACTACCTTGAGAGCCAGTGCCAGCAGCAACTCCCATGTTCTGTGCGTGCTCAGGAGGACCAATTGTCTCTACAGGCAGTACAGATATATGACTCTGAAGCAGCCTGTGTGCCGCTAAGGGTACCCAAACACCATAGTTTATATATCTCTGCTCTCGAACTCGTTGCTTCAGTGAGGGACATTCAGGGCAGAGAACCAGGAGTGTCCACAACACAGCAGGAGCCAGGGCTCTATTCCTATGCATGAAAACAACCTGGAAGGCCCAAGGCTGCTCTTCTCTCTACTGTCCCCCAGCTGGCAGCAAGATAGCTGTCATTCGATAGAGCGGGATTGCAAGCGTTTGCATTCCCAGGTGAAAACGAGAAGAGCCCTCTCACAGAAGCATGTTCTCATGTCCCCCAGATTTGTCGCCTGATGCACAGTACAGAACAGATCCCCTGAACGCAAAGCTCTGGTGTCCTTCAGGTGTTTCTTTATCACTGTTCTGCTCTGGTAAGAGAGAGTCCTACAGCATTGCCTTGGCACCGTGAACTGCTTATTAAGTATTTTGTTAGGAAATGACAGAAGTTAAATGAATTTTTTTTCCATGTTATGTACTATCACATTAGGTAGAGGGAATGTCAGTTATTTTTGCATGGATCTTCAACCATACGTGAAACAATTTTAATGGGGTGGAGGAGAGTGAGAGATGCAACTATTATTGATCTCCCTTTAAATAACCACATGTAAAATATTGCAGACAAAAGGGTAATATATCTGATATTTGTGACAGCCTCCTCCATGCATTTTTGCATTTGACTTTGAGGGACAGTAGGCATAAGGAAGACAGCTGCTCATATTCAAGTTATAGGAAATTATTCTATCTGTTCTCTGTGGAGGAAGAGATTAAGTTTCTGCACTTATTGATGCAGAAGCCACTTTGGGGTCTCTCACCATGTATAACAGGATTGTTTATTTAGGATGGAGGACTCTGGATGTCAGACTTTGGTAGGTCTGAGCTGCATTAATCTCTGTGATTTTAGGCAAAGCATTGTGGATACTTTTGACATTTTATGAATAATAAATTTGATGCATTTTAACATATTGGCATAAAACAGGAAAATAATATTCTTATTTTCCTATTCTAGCCATATCCTGAGCCTATTACTTGCCTCCCTACTAAGAGAAAGAGAAAAAAAATGAAATTGTAACAGGTGTCTTGATAAGAGCATTAGACAAAGAGTACTATGGCTGACCCAGAACTCCATGCAGATATTCTCAGTACAGTTGTTAACTGTTCATTTATACTTATATACATGCACACTTGTAAATATTTTTTCTTGAATCGGAATGAAAAAGAACTATTTTCTTATTAGTGACACTAGAAATAAATTATAATCATTACAAGCAGTAATATTTTTAAAAATACAGCCCTATACCTATGAGCAGATATAGATTTTGTATTTCCATTACAATATTTTAATCTATGACCTTTGTCCCTTTATTATGATACTATTGAAATCACGTTGTCGAAACGAAGATGTGGCTACTAATTTATTCATTGCTTTTTCTTTTTTTTTTAACCTAAGGGTAGTAGAAAGGTCTGAAAATGATTTAAAATCAGATACTTTTTTTATCTGTGATAATGCTTTCCCCATGAATACAGGACTTTGTTGAGTCTAGCAAAGGCTCTAACTTTGTCCTCAGGTTAATATACATACACACAAAAAATCAGAAGTTTGACCTCATAAACATGATTAGCCAATAACCAGAGGTATGCCTTACCAGTTCCTAAAAACAGTTTTAAAACCAATATATTGAAAATTAGATAGATAGATAGATATATATATATATATATATATGCAATGCTACATTGTTACTACTAACATTTCCATCCCTACAGGGCCTCCAGCGGTTTTTTGGTACAAGAAGAAACACAAATGGTGACATTTTCACTTTGCATTTCATATCAGCACGCTAAGCTAAATTAGCTAGTCCCGATTCTCGTTTCACACAGAAGTAAATCTAGAATAATTCCAGTGCAGTTAACGATGCTGCATACATCACTGGGGTAAATCTACCAAATCATGTCTCTGCTACTTACATTTGTAATGTGTGGGGACAGAGGGAACGAAACAGGCACAAACCAGAGCACCTCTCTGTCTCCTTGCACAGTACCACCACAGTCCCTCCCCAAGAGTTGCATTTCCATAGCACACAGTATTTCCACACCTTTAGCTTTTTGCATATCAAATGCTAATGTTGTAACAGCTAATGCCATGTCACAGACACAGTCTTCTTAGTCATCTGTTTTCTTGTTAAAAATCTGAATGGATAAATTTCCAGCGTACCAAGATTATGCCATAACTCACAACACACCTTCGTTAGGGGCACTTGAGAGAGTTTTACTTTGTCCATTTTAACTTTATTTAAACAAAAGTCATATACGATTCACATTAGCTCAGATTACGCATTTAATTTCCTTAAGTGCTACTCTTAAAACATCGCCATGCTTAATGTTGACGTCTAAATGGTATCATTTAAGCTTTGCTGTGAACACCTCATTAAAGCAAATGGAGCAGGTAAGGAGGTAGAGCATCTGCCTTTGTGGAGGCAAATGGGGAATTGCATGCCTTTTTTTGTCTGGGAACAGTTGAGCACGATTTTCAGCCTGTGTAAATTGATGTAGCTCCATAGATTTCATCAGAGCTTCTCTGATTTGTGTTAGTTACATATAAGGCAGGGTTTTCTGTGAACCTTGGATAACATTCCCTGCCTCCATAAAGTCACTTAGGGGATGTCTCCAGAGCACTGGCTGTTTATAAACTGGACACGGGTGCATTTTAAAACAGGGGCTACTTATATGTCACTTTTCCAGTAGTAAAGATCAACTTTCTTTTCCTTTCCTCACTTGAAAATCAAACTTGTGACAATTTATTCCAGTGAAAAAAAAGTACTTTTTCCAATTACAAAAAAAGGGAGGGGAAGAGAGAGACAGATCTTCCTTGACTTGCCAAAATTTCCCTCTTTGAATAAGCTCAAGCACAAAATATTTTGGAAGCTCTAAAAGTGTAAAAAAACAGGACAATTATTCAAGATATTCTGCATTGTTTCTGTTACTGCCTTCAGTGAACTCAGGTGCATATACTAGAACTCCCACAGATTTTTTACATGTATTTTTAAGTATCGTTGAAGAACAAGAAAACAACACTGGCATCTGCAAAAGTAAATAGATCAAAAGATACCACTAAACCAGCCTAAACTCGGTTTCCTTCGCTGAAGCATCTGCAGTAGAATCAATGGACTACAGAGGAGATTTCATCCCTTTCTACTGCAGCAAACCATGGCAGTGATGGATTAAACAGACTATTTTATCTTAAACAAGATTTGGCCATGGAGCTGTTGTCAGTAGGTTGCATCGCTTCCTAAAATCTGCATTAGTATCCCACCACCCTATAAATTGCCTTATGTCTCCTCAGCTCCCACACCACCATGTGACCATCTTGCCAGCAGAGAATAAAGTGGTACACCATTAATGTTTGAAAATTCCTTTGTAAACTTGGGATAAAAGCTGCCATATAAGGGCAAAGTGGTAGTGTTATTATTTCCCTGAAGTCAATGTGAGCTGTAATAAGGGGTTTTTTTTCAATTTGTTACTTAAAAGAGAAAGACAAATTAGCCACTGCACTATTCTCCCTCTGTTTCCAAAGCCAGCAGAGGCCATCAAGGAATTTACAGCATTCTATTTCAGATATTTCTTAACCCCTTTTGCCCCAAAATATGGAACCAGGGTTAAAGACGGTCAGTGCCATTTCTACTTGGCATGAACATCAGAAACAAGGAGTTAATGCATGCTGCAGCAGCTATTGCTTTTACTGACAGCATATGTTCATTATGAGATGAACGGTTTAAGCCAACTGAGTACACAGAAATATTAATAGCAAAGGAATGGCTATATTAACTTCAAAAAGCTTATATTAATGCAATGTGAAATTGTACATTTTGTGAGGCTTTGAAGTTCATTTTTTCCAAGTAATTTGTGCACAAAAAGTCTTAGAAACTTTTCTGAAGCAAATAAATAAACAAATACCTCCTCTTACTCTGACTTGTTCCTCTAATCTATTATCTAAAAGGATTATCCTCATTTTTTTCCCCTCCAAAAGTCAACAGCAGAGGAGGCTTAAATAAGTGAAAGTAAAAGCTATTAACACTGGTTTGCAACTTTATTGACGGCGCCGGTGGCAAAGCCATCTCCTGCCGCTTGCTAGCACAGAGGGATGTGGAGAGTCCCTATGTCCTCACCCGGTGGCAGGGAAACCCGGTGGTCAGCAAGGCCGAGTTTCCACAGCAACACCCGGTTACGTTTCCCAGGCAACCAGGATCCTCAAAATCGGGTGGTAACTGGTAAGCAGAGTAGTTGAGGGACAGTAAAATCCATTTTCCCATTTTGCCAAAGTAGCAGCTGTGCTTGCGGCAGGCACAGGCGACGGGACGGCGTGGTGGGATGTAAGGGAAGAGGGGGCTGCAGCCCGGCTGCAGGACGCAGCTGCTGCTCCTGACTCACAGCTACACGCGGCTTCTTCAGCCTCCCCACTTTGCTTAGCAGAGTGCTCAAAAAAATAGCATTGTACATTTTTATTTACAGTTATTTTCTTCTTTTGCTAATTTCATAGTTGGTTACCACTCCTGCATTTCTATTTGTAATCCTACCTCCTACGTATTTTGTGCCAGCTTTTGGGAAACCTATGCTTTTTTAACTGCTGCATTAACAGCAGAGAACCAAACCTTTCTATCTGCATTCAGTTCTCAGTTCGAACAACACGCCACTCAGATTCAAATTAACTTTATCCCAAAAAATCCTTGATTTAGGAGGAGGATCACAATAAGCGCATCCCTGGTATTTAGACAGATGTGGGGCCAGAATTTGATATTAATTCTTTAATATAGTGCCCTGTTGTTGCTGGTGTTGACCCTGATTGTTTTATCAATACCTGGCTTGCTGTCATCTGAGGACATTAGGGAAGGAGACAGAAGGTGGGCAAACAATATTTTCCAGACAGAAATTCACTTCTCTGCCTGCCTTGACCACTATCTCCAGATTTGGGAAAATAATTATCTGAATATTGTCACTTTCTAGGCTTTCTTGAACAGACTTATAAGGCTATGAAGAAGTTTTACTACTTCAAAGAGCATGTTGGCAGCTGGTCTCATCCTTGCAGATGACAACAATTCAAATGGGCCAAGAATGACCTGTCTGAGGATGAAAGTTGGTGTTTCCAGCAGTTCTCAGTAATGTGTTTTCATGGCATGGAGGAAGAACTCCAGACAAGACATATAGCCAAACACATGACATGAACCAGCATCTCCAGCCATTAATCAGTGCCATCAGGCAAGATTCAAAATACTGCAGAACATCGTGTGATTCTTGACACAGTCACATAAAAAAATCCTAAAACTCATATTAGGCAAACAGGCTAACCTTAGCTTCTTTGGATATGAAAAACCACCCTGGTTTTCCAAGGTAGCTGGGCCCCCCTGTCCCACTGTACCTTCTCATGCCAGTGTAGTCAGTGTCCCCTCTGCCTTTGGAGGCTGTGAGAGAAGCTGCAGTCACACCAGGTCCACTTCTCTTTGCCCGTTGAAGCTAGAGAAAGAAAAGAATTGAGGTCATATTGGTGAAGATTTGCTTTTTCTTTCTATTCTACAGGCACAGAAGACAGAAAAATAAAGATTTGGGGGTTATGCTCACATGTGCTAGGTGCTTTGTGATGCCAGAAATTAGTGACCTTCATGACTACTAACTAATATGTAGACCTGGGAGGAAATTAACCTAGGTCACAAGGAGTTTTAATCTTTTCCTTCCATAAATGGCATTAGGAAGGTCAAAATTAGGCTTCTCCTGTGATTGGAAACTATAAGACCTATCTCCTCTGCCCTCTTTTTAAAGATATGGCATAATAGTTAAAGAAAAAGATAAAGATCACCTATTTGGTGTAGGTTTTAAAAAGCTATCCTATAGTGCCTACTTAGAATTGAGCAAATGCTCTTCACCTGTGTTCAGTCTCCTCCACCAGCCACTCCTGCAAAAAGAATTTTATCCTGCGCAAAATAAAAATGTTTAATGCTCACCTTACTAGATGCAAAATGTAAGAGGAAAAAAAAATCTCTTCTATCAGAATATTGTCCTACACTATCCAAAACTTAATTATCTTAAGCAAACTTATATAAGATGAAGAAAAAATTCAGTTAAAATTTGTGAAATGTGTGTCTGGAAATTAACTATCAAGACAGGTCATGTATATATTAAATAACTTCTCAGCTCGTGATCTTTTAAATAATCATAGAGTTATAAAAAAAATCACTGCCTACTCAAAAAAAGAGAATGATTATAGCCACTATTCAGCCTCTCACTCTGTCCTACCCATCTATTGTACTTCAAGAGCCCCTGCCATTGAAGCTCTTGAGCAACTGTGAAAAGCTCTTGCAGGCACAGAGTACTCCTTCCTTCCTCCATGATGCATATGTATTGGCCCACGTGTTGAAGGAGGCTCTAGGATATCACACATGGGAATTCCAAATGGTTAAACAGGGATAGCTTGCTGATATTTGGAGTGCAAGGATCTTCAGGTTCTGTCTGGAAGTTTTGAGAGCATGAAGTGGGTCTGTATATTTGGGGTCAAAGGGAGTAAACATCTAAAACATCAGGAGGGCCAGAAGGGCCAGAGAAATGAAAAATCATGATCTGTCTTAACATGATAAATTATCACACTAGGTTTTTCAGCACTTTAAGGCTAGGAAAATCAAGGCTGTCACTTTTTTCTACTTGCAAAAAGAAAAAAAAAGCAAAAAAAAACCCACAACTGTGGCAAGTTTTTTTTGTGAAACAGCTGGCTGACTCTCTATCGTTTCAATGATTCAGTGCACCTGGGCCAGAGGAAATATCTATCTGAATAATGTTGGTCTGTTCACATAAAAAACGTACACTGTGTTTGTAGTAGCACTCTCCTGGACTTCTGAAAACCCTCTCTGAAACCACCCTGTTAACATGGGCAGAGACTACCTGTGCTCACTGAAATACTCTGAGCTCAGGCTACCTTTGAGAATGATCTTTCTCAACTCCTTGCACCAGTCAACATGTATTGCTGCTACAGGTAGAAATCTCAAAATAGGCAGCACTGTAGAGCAGAGGAGTGCTGCTGTTCCTACATTGTTTTATAACCAAACAGCCAGCAAGTGCTATTAAATTCCCAGAGCGGAACCAGCACACAAACAGAATTCACAAGAATGCCTTAAGTCTTGTGGATGAAGCTGCAGGAGACACATGTTATCACAGTGTCTAGGCAGCACAGGAAGATATTATACCCTGACCCTTTTTGAAGCTTGTCCACGAGCTTGATAGGTCCTCTGCCCCGCTCAATGCTGACATTATGTGGTCCCATAATCTAAGCTGAAAGTCTCCCATGAACTTGTACTGCCTCTGCCCAGCAGTCAGCCTGGCACCAGAGCAGGATTTACATGGAGGAAAGTTCCACTTCTCATGAAAAGAATTATTTATTGCTTTGTAGACACTGGTTAAAAAGTCTGCCAATTCTTTGGACAAGAGCAGAACTGTGAGTTGAGTTGATATCCTAGGAAAATTTCATCATAAAGCTCTACCAAGTCATATAGCCACCTTTAAAAGTATTTTTTGGAGAATGAAAGGCTTAAAAGGCAGTGACCATTGGCCCAACACAAGTGATGCTGTGGGATGCTCCTAGATGGCAATGCTTTTACTGCTTTCTGTGAGATCATGTTAGTTGGCAAGGTAAACAATGCAGAGAAAAAGGAATCCGTGTTTTGTGAGAAGGGTTAAAGAGTTCTTTGTTCATTTACTAGCGCTGGTCCATCAAACGTTTGAGAAACGAGTCCTGCATGGCTAGAATGACTCTTGAACCTTCCTGTTTATCCTTTCCTCCCTTCTCTCAAAATGCTTTGTCCAGCTTTAAACCAAGCAGGCAGTCATCTTCACTCCTGTCTCAGCAAGGTCAAAATAATTGAATGTGCCTTGAAGACAGAAGGAAAGGCAGCCAAAGGAGCTAAAAGCAGCACACACTGCAGCAATGAGGATTTTCCCCTCTACTCTCAGGACTGTCTAAATCAGTTTCCCAAATGCATGTGTGAATCAGACTTTTACTATTATGATTGCAGTTGTTATCTTGGCATAGTCAAACATCCATGTTACTTTTCAGCGGAACTGCATAGGATGCTTTGCAACATAATCTTGTTCAAGCTTGAAGGAGGGAGATTCATATAACAGCACCGAAAGAACAGAGAGGAAAATACGTATTCTTGGGTCTAATCCATCTGTGCTTAATACCTGCCCTTTTCCTGTTTGCCAAAAGTGATAATGCTTATTACTCTGTTTGTTTTCTATTGCTGGACTAAAGGTTGCACTGGTAGTATTTAAAATGATGATTCTGTTTTGGTTTTCTTAAAGCTTATTTTGCTTGCTTGCCCTGGCTTTCAAACTTTGTCACAGGTCAAGTGCCACACAGCAGTTCCCAGGGCAACCCTCTGCTCTTGAGATAGCTTGGCTTCTTCCCTGTTGTCCTCTAGTCCATCAGCAGTTGGTCCAACTTCATCATACTCTTTTCCTTACTGTTCTCAACACCAGCCCAAGTTGCTGCATAAAAAGTAAAGAGCTGCGTTCTGCTGCAGTGTTCAGTTCAAAGTTACTGCAGTGGCCCTGAGTCTCTTACATTTCCACTCCTTTTGTTCTTTTCCAGCATTGTGCTTAAGGCCTGATTATGAGTGCTCGCAGATCTAGTGATTTTCATCTTAGCACAGTGTCAGGTTAAATCACTGGCAATGTCCTCTCACCAGGAGTTTGCAGTTCAAGGACTGCCTTTGCTCAGGCATTGCATGAATCAAACAAAAAATTCACATGCAAGTGTTTGGTACTGTAATGACAAGGTGCTATTGCTGCCTGCATTTAGTGACCTTTTTTGTGAGTGTGAAGGACTTGGTGCCAAAGGTAGAACCACACTGTGAAATACCACAAACACAGCATCCTCCCAGAGCTATGGTTCTGTGGATTTGTGTAGCAGAGCAACCCCGTGGTGCCATCTTTCTTTGTTCCTTGTCAATCCTGCACAACAGCCAATCCTTCACAGGGATCTCAGTTTCTGCCTGACCGATCTCGCCCCCAGACCAGCCACAGAACCAAGGAGTAATTTAGGCCGAAAAGGAGCTCTGAAGGACACCCAACTGGACCCTATGCTTGAGGCAGGTTCAATGAGATCAGGTTGCTCATGGTCATTTCTAGCTGAGTTTTTAATGTCTCCGAGGATAGCAATTCCACCTTCCTGGACAGCTTGCTGAAATTTATAACCACCGTCATGGTGAAAAAGATGCAAAAAAACTACCCTCCTATCTAACAGGACTCCCCCATGTTCCAGCCTGCGTCTGCTGCGTCCTGTGCTATTACCGTGCACCTTCAGAGAGAGACTGACTACATCTTCTCAACGCTCTCCCATGAGGCAGTTGTAGACAGCGGTAAGATCCCTCCAAAGCCTTTTCATCTTAAGACTGAACAAACGCAGTTCTCTTGGCGTCTCCTCATACATTATGTGCTCCAGCCCACCGACCTTGGTGGCCTTCACTGGACACAGTCAAGCATGCCATCTCCATCCAGTTCTGAATGTTAAGAGCACAAAATCTCCAAAAAGCATATAAGATCATTTCCTTTGTTTCCCTTTCAAAATTTCTGAAGGGTTTGGAAGAAACTGCACCTGATCTACTGCAGCAACCTGCTGTAGACTTCTCGCACCAGTTAAACAGCATTTTGCTGACTGAAGGGTGGGAACCAACATATGAAAACAGAGACCAAAATATCTTTTAATTACAAATGTGAAGTACTGTCTAAGCATTGCAGACAAAACACAATTCAGACTAACTATTTTGTCGTACAGTAGATAAAGGCAGGAAGAGGTAACCTAATTATTTCCTTTGGTATTTTTTCCACAATTTCACATACTAACAGTGGTGCTGTAACTACCACTTCGGGACTTTAAATTGATTCTATAATGGGATCTGATTGGTAGCAGCACCTTGAAAATCATTAAAGAATTCTACAATTTGTTAAAGAATTGAAAACAATCTTATTATTGAGAATAGAATACATTTTGACTCTGTAACTAGTATGTAATTCTTCTGAAAGGGGTATTAATTAGTGCCTAATGGGATTTTTAATTTTATTTTGTGCCAGACAGATACTTGAGTAATAGGACCTTGACTGAGCAACTGGGTAACCAAAAATCATTACTACCAGTGTGCACTGGATCCATACTGATCACCTACCTGCCAAAAAATAAAAAATCATTGACCTTGTTTAGCTATTTTTCTAGTTCTGTTTGCTGGGTGCTTATGGGGAAGCAATAGTCCTTTGCAGTTCCTGGGGATTAAACACAGGTATTTTAATTTGACCTTTTTAGGCGTTGAAAAAAACATTTTCACTAGTGTAGCTCCAGTCAATTAAATGGAATAACTATAACAAGGAATTTTCCCCTTTGTTTGAAAGGGGAAATTCTTTGGGGCTTTGCTTCTTCCCTCTTTTTCCTTTGATTAGTAAATCAGCAAAGGGCTGTGTTTCGAATGGAGACACAGTAGGCACTTGTTTGGGAAGTACTACTTTACAATGCATTTTCCTGAGGGCAAACAGCATTCATGGAAAGCGCAGAAAACTAAGTTAGGTAAGCAAGGTGGGCTGCCTTTCCTACCGATAGAGTCCTGTGTAAACAGGAACAAAGGAGACACAGAAAAGATACATACCATTTTCATAAGTTCTAACTGAAGTTGTGTAAACATAAGCATAATCATATCTTCCATTCCCCTTGGCATCACTTTGTGGTTTATTTGTTTTCTGATGTGCCCTACATCGCTGCCTTTCGTCTTTCAGAGATGTGAATTGTCAGTAGTTTCCTTAGCTGCAGTTGCACTCCTAAGAAATATGGGAAAATCCTTCGTTGCATAGAAGGTCATTATGTAATAGATAACGAGGGCAGAGGGGTGTCTGCATCAACTGGTGGCATAATCCCCAAGGGAAAACAGACTTTAGTTGAACAATCAGAAAACTGGCTTGCTTTATGGTGTTTACACTGCTGCTTGCTAATGGATCACCATAAAGGAAGCAAAAGGACTCTTACACTATTGAGTATGCTATCATGGGAGTCTTCTGAGTGCGCCTTTTTTATTTGCTGCAGTCAGGTTAATGAGCTCACCAGCCCACTTGATGTCGAGGACTTTGTAACAAAGCAATCTCTCATTAAATGCTGCCTGGCACCACTCTCTTGAAGCAAAGGGACATTCAGATTATTGAATGCCTTTGTATTCCTCATTCCTACCAGGCTATGGCGTCCAGCAGTGGCATCAGTCCCGCACACTTACTGGCAGCCATCCAGTCATGCGCCTGCCCTCTTCAAACTGCATGGGCATTTGCCAATCTAAGCAGCACTAGTAGGCAAACAAGCATGGCACACGACTGCTTTGGCTGGTAGCCAGATGTGCAGCTGAACCATCTCACTTCCCCGCTACTGTACAGAGAAACACATTCTTTCCCCATTCTTTCCCATTCAGTTGATTTACATGGAGAAGTTTTGTTGCAATACAAAGGAATGTGCATTTATCTGCATTCTCTTTCTGCTTTAACACCTTTTTTTTAGTCTCAATAGTGCAGGTCATGAATTCATCTGTGGCTTTATTTAAATACCTCCTGGCTGACAGTTTCTTCAATGAAATGACCCCAGAGTGTTATCAGCTAGCTAGCAGGTGTGTCTCTTTATTCAGTCTTGCAGGCAACGGTGCATCCTGGGTAAAGAGCAATCTATGCATGATCCAGCTCTTCCCTACATTACTCAGGAGATTTAATGGTTCACTGTCATGAAAGCGCTTACAAAGATTTTTTTTTTTTTTTTTTTAAGTTGGCTTTCCACTGGGCTTTGTGCCCTGAGATATTTTTGACACAAACATACAAAATGATAAAGAAGGAATTTTTATGAAAGGTTTCATCTCATTTAAAAAAAAAAAAATCAGCCTTAGACAGGTGATTGGTTTTGGTTGTAAGATACTGAACAGATATCTAATAGTAATGTGGCTGCTCTGTCTATAGCTCCACTAGTAAACAGCCTTGTAAAGCATCATGTTTGCTGATGTCCCCGTGTGTGCCTGTGCACACACAGGTACACCCTGTTCCTATCCAGCCAGCCTCTAATGTTGAAGAAATCCTCAAAGTCTTGTTACTAGAGTGGCAAGAGAAAACCACACTGAATAAAAATAAATAAATATCTTAAAGAATAAAGTCAAGGAGAAGATTACAGACAACAGAGGGAATCCCCTTCTCCTTGCAAGTGTTGTCATATAGTGTTTTAGGACACACTTTCTCGGACCTTTTCTTTACAGGGCTACTGCTTTGCCTGCCCTGCCAGGGAGGGAGAGGGAAAACACAGAGCCCAGCAGTGTTTTCAAGGATCTTGCACATGAGATCAGGGTAGTCTGGGGAATTGTTCCCTGGGGCGCTCCCCCTCTTGTCCCCAAACAAACACTAAGTTTGATCATAGCCGCAAATATTCAAAGAGTGTTCAACCACACTCTAAGTCATTTTTTCCTCCTTCCAGCAGTAGACTGAGAGGAGGTCTTACACAGACGACACTTGTGTGCACAGAAATAAAAGTGATAGACTGACCTTTCCTTTCTTGGGAAAAGATTCAGAAAAAGTAAAGTCCCTTGTCCATCTGTCAGCAAAAAGACATAAAAGGACAATAAAGATGATGGGAATTAATTTTATCCTGACCTGAAGTCAAATGGAGTTTTGCTGGAGCACAATCTGACTTTGGTTTTGCTCCTGCTTCCATTGAAATTAGCAAGCGAGCTCTTGTTGACTTAGTGAGCAGGCCAGTGATTCACAAATTTGGCTAATCCACTCTTATTTTCACTATGAGATTTTGAAAAGGTCACAGAATGCAGAGTCAAGACTGTTGTCCCCAGAAGGGGTTTGGCTTGAGATCAGGCAAAGACAATAAAAACAGTTGTCCAGCTTTTCAGTATTCAATACATACCAGCTGTATTGAATAATAGGACAAGGTGATGCTGGTCTTAGGAATGCAGGAAGGTCTTATTTATTTTCAGCCCTCTCTATTCTGCCTTTACCAAACAGGTAATTTTTTTAGTGGTAAGATCACTAACTTGATTCAGCACCAAAAATCCCAATTATATGTGCTTTATTTCAAAGTGGAAGATATATGTTTAAAAAACAGCACTATTTAAAATGTGTGATGGAATTTAATGATAATGGGGAAAGGTGAACATTATGGAAAAATAAATATATTCCTGAAAAAATCAGCAAGTTATAAGGGTTCAACATCCATTTTTATGCATAAATAAATAAATTTATTTTAAAAGAGAATTCAGTTTTTTTAAATACAACCCCAGTAAATAATTTTAACTCTGTTGTTGGGGTTTGTTTGGGGTTTTTTTTTTCCCCTATGGCAATACTTTGCCAGTAGTTGTTCTGGAAGTGGGATAAATTTTTAACAACTCTCTGGGCAAAATTAAAATCTGTGAACCACTAGTTTTCTCTGCAACAAATTAAATTCAACAAGTTCTAAAGTTTCGTTTCTTTTGTGTCTTCTAGCCTGTTTTATCTGCATTCCACTCAACCAATGGGTCAAAAACTACTTTGCCCACTCTGCAGAGAAGATAGATTGGATTTCTCTCATTCTGCCATTTTCCTTCTTCCTCTCCTCTCTCGAGTCAGAGCACAGGATTGACCATTCCAAAAGACTAAACGTTAACCCTAGCAGAAATATTTCAATAAACAGCTGCAGCTTGGTTTTGGATCACATGCACCGAGATACTCAAAAGATATTTAAGAATACAACCCTTACTGATCTCCATCCCTAGAACAGACTCTGAATTTTACATTCAGGATCATTTATAGATCAGTTTCTGTAGGGAACAAATGTATTTTAAAGTCCCATACATCAATATTTTTATATATATTTTGCAATTCATTCACATTTCCATTGCTAAGGGACAGATGCATATTCTGAGGTCAGCATGAGTTATTATAGTCCTCTGCTCTAATCCATCGTACTACGCAGGCCGTAGCGTTCCACTTTGCAATACCCACAGCACCGCAATCAGCACTGCAGTCAGGAGAGAAAACCTGCTGGTCCCCTCTTCCCCACCTTCAAGGAACTGTCTGGTTTCTATTTCTAGTGCCATTAACTTTTCTGAAAAACAAGTACTTTCATCTTTTCTGTTGCCAAGCAGTTTCAGCTCCCTGTTCAAATCAACAAGGATGGGGACAGTTGCAGCTTGATCCTGTGTGATGCTGAGCTTGTGCTCAGGAGTGCTGAAGAGCTAAGCAAGGCTCATGGGTGGTGCGAGACTCTCCCCTTCCCTGACGCCCACTTGTTTCCCACTGGGAGTGTGACCCAGGGATGGAAAAGGCACAGTAAGCAACAGGAACTTGCCATGATGGCTACCTGCGGATGGAGTTGCAGAGGACATGCTTTAATCCACCTGGACCAGTTGTTATTTCTTATGTTTACAAGTTTATTTTCCTCTTCTTGTTCCAAAATAACTGTCACAGTCTCCAAAACATCATAAAACTTGCAGAGTGCACATTTTTATCTGGACGGTTTCAATACTTTGGTTTGTGTTTTGCAGCTTTTTAATGCTCCTGTTTCCAGAAAAACATACTGTCGAGCAAGAGGTTATTTACAGACCAGGCAGATTATGTTTTTCTTTCATTTACTATCTTAGAGGGTTAATTAAGAAATAGAGTAGAAAAAATTGGAATCAAGGAAAAATAAGGAGTGTGCTTATTAACAGAATTTTTGTTTGCTTTTCTAATTGCTTCCTTCAAATACTTTGTCTCTGCTATTACAACCAACAAGAGCCCTGGTGTAACTCTGACTCCAGTGCATGGCGTGTTTAATTCGGGGGGCAACTGGGAGCCTGGCACATGGGGCTTTCTGCAGATAGGGGTGATACCGAGCCCAGCAAACATGCCGCATCAGCACAACGCCAGCCCTGCACGTCTCGTATGGTGACGCTGTCCCTCTCTTATCCCTCCATCCCTCACCCTTATCTGATCGCATTTTAACAGCTAGAAAAGTGATGAAGGATGAATTAAAACACCCATCCCAGGACAATCCTGAATGCAGCCATGTATACCATTCACAATTTTTGGACATTCAGGGTCGAGCTCCAAATACTAGGAGGAAGAATTTGCAGCGCAATATTAGTAGGGGAAAAAAAACCACAGCCTGTCTCGTCTGCTGACGATCAGAAGATTGGCTGGCTAAATTCTCCAAAAGCAGCCTTCAATTTTTTATCTAGCTATTTATAGAAAACTGCAGAAACAGCTGAGCTGAGTGAAGTGATGTCACTTTTGCTGGGAGGACGGCTTGCTCCACGGCGTGCGCCGGGGCGGTGGAGCCTGCTGGAGGCTGGGGCCGCAGCCCCACGGTGCGAGGAGCTGTAAACACGGGCATTTTTCAGCTCCACTGATCAATACGGCATTGATGGCTCTCGGCCGACCTTCAACCCCTCCAGAATAGCAATGGGCCGGCATTGCATCTTGCAGCCTGCAAGGGCTGCCGCGTGTTAGCTACCAATTTTACAATCAATCAAAAGTCATCTTTGTCAATAAAGCTCGAGATTTCAAGCAACGGCAAGCAATTTTTGAAAGGTCAGGGCTGGGGTTTTATTTGCGCGACCTCTGCTTTCAAGCAGTAGCGCGGTCCCTTATACCCATTAACAGTAGTAAGAAAATTTAAGATTTTTTTTTTTTCCCCCTCTTCCATGTATTTTTAGTAAGCCTTTGGGCATTTTCCCTGTCCCTAAAAGAATACGGTTGCGTGGCAACGTCCCCGGTTGCCATGGAGACTCGGTGTGTAAGCAGCTGCCGCAATCAGCATTAACTCCGGGCTCGCAGGTTTGTCATTCCAATGCATAGGGAGGGGGAGACAAATAGGACAGCAGCGCATTGCCGTAAAAGGGAAGTCACCTAGATAATGTCACTCGCAAACATATGTTCCACAATTATTCTTTCCACTGTTTTATTGCCGCAATTATAGCTAAACTAAGATTACAAAATTATATGGTTTTAATTTGCCTCCATCGACTATGTTTCACTTCCATTAAAATTAAGTCTAAACCCATTTAAGTAGCAAACTGTTGGCTTTGCAGGGGATGGGGGATTTTGGTTTACCGGTGGGTATTTCGAGGACTAGGTAAAAATAATACCTCTAGGAATCTTAATGTCTAGCCAAAATGAGGCATGGTCCCAGGCACTGGAGTTTTATCTGCCTTTTTTTCTCGTGCTGCATAGAACCCCACAGCACGGCCACAACCAGCAACGCTGGCCAGGACCATCCTCCTCTTCATCTCCCTGGCACCCCTCTCCTCCAAAAAATATCTGGCAGTGTTATTATATTCAGCCATCTGAAAGTTTTGCACTGGGCTCAGCCCACTGGGTGCTGCAGCAGCCTCCGACACATCGTTGTGCGATCCCTCCGTTTGAAGACCCCTGCAATAAACAGGCGCAATGGGGTTGACTTCAAAATGGAGTAACACAGCATTAACCCTGAATTTCCTTACATTGGCAGGCTTCAGACAATCCTTTAATGTTACTCCAACATATTTTATTATCTTTGTTTTAGAAGAAGTTTCATTTTGCTCTGTTGCTGCCTGGCTGCTCCCGATCATATTAAAAACAAAAAGTAAAACACATTAGAAAGTGTATGGCAGGTGATGAAATGCACCTCTGCAGCTATTCTGCAGAAACCTACAGTTAGTGGTAGTAAGGGACTTTAGTCTGGATTTTTTAATGCATAGGTGGAAGCATTTAATCAGTGTTAAATACACACATTTGCACAGCTGTGCTGATTCAGTTGCGTAAGCGAGAATCTATTCACGATTTAAAATATTAGGCCACAGAGTGATGCTGACTCCCTCAGAAACAATTCCACGTTATGGGAAAAAGTGGTGTAAACGAGTATATAAACACAAACTTGATGTTCAGATCCATATGATTTATTTACCAACCTTTTCAAACAACCAGTTTTTGACCCTGTTAAATCCTTCCTTTACATAAGGGCATTTATTACTGTGGATTTGCATAATTAAAATATACATGCCCAGTCACCAGTGTTATAACCTATACTTACTCAGATTCTTATTAAGACTTGCATGAGAAATCCAGCTCTTTTAGGTATCATTTTAATTAAAAGATAAACATAGCACGGTAGCTTTTTCTTTAGGAATCTACTATCAATACCAAGTTGCAGCTGAAAATATGTTTTCATTTTTCACTCCTGCAGAAATGGCTGAACACGTATCTGTTGAGATTTGTGGGGTAAAAAACATGCTCCTTAGAAGAGACCTTGCATGCCATCATTTAGATAGAAGTTTCTTTCTATGGTCAAGTTACAGTCTATAAACCCCTGAAAATAGGGGTTTATAATGAAAATATGGCTAGACCCTTCACTAGAAAAATGCTAGCAGGTGCTGTAATAATATACAAATCCAGATAGCATACAGTGACCTATTTTCAAAACCAGGCCAGGCAAAATGACATCGAGAAATTGAATTCCTTGCCCTTACTTTAATAGTGTCTTGTCATGCAATCTTCAAATCAGGACGGGTGATCATTGCAAAACAATCCCTAACCCGAGGGACAACAGGAATGTTCTCAGCGCTAATACCTCGGGCCCATCACACTGCTTACAATAATTGGCTGATTGCAGAGGGCAGGTATAGACCATTCAAATCAAAAATATCCTTGGACAAGAGGGGATTTTGCCCTTTTTAAAGTTAGAGGCCAAAATAAACCTTAAAACTATATTCTGCCCTATTTTGTTGCGTCATCAAAAATAGCTGGCAACTGGAACAACAAACTGCGCTGCTAAAAATACGCTGGTAGTTATGCAGGGATATTTAAAATAGATTAGCATATGGATTAACTCAAATTCAAAACTGGCTTTAACCCTTTGATGGCTACAGTCCTGTCTTCGAATAGAGCAGCTCTGTAGCAGTGAGGACAAACTTAGCTCCTGAGGTTCAAAAAAGGTTTGTCCGGTAAAGCAAGCATGGACACTGCTGTTTCCACTTATAGTGGGGACCCAAAAGTATCTAAACAAATTTAGGCAGATCGAGTAGTTTAGGAATTCTCTTACTGTATTGTTGAGGAGGGGTGTTCGACAAGGCCCATTTCGGAAGGCCTTACTCAGGTGGGAAATTTAATTTGTTGCTAAATGTATATTCAGAAGCTATAGAATAAGGCCCTGGAAATGACTGCAAGGGAAATATGTAAGACTGAAACTCTGTATGGCTGTACTAAATCTAACAGTTAGAAGTGAGCAAAATGTTTGCAAGGCAACATAGAAAGACTCAAAATTGAAGGAACTGCATTATGTAACAGAAAATATGTTTTGTTACAGTAAATACATTTTTTGAGCAACAAACAATGGTTTTCCTGCTGCAAATGGTTTCTTTTTATCAAAATAATCCAATTTTCTAAAATAAATTACCTTTGCAGCAGGCATTCAATATTCATATTTTATTGCGTGTCATCTGCAAAATCTAGTATTTTTTTTAATTTGTTGAGAATTCAGTATTTAAGCAAGGTCAGAAACCATGTGAAATGAATAGCGTATCTCCCAAGAAAAGAAGTCCCAAATTTAAAATGTCAGTTTTGCAAAATTTTTCTTCCAATCTCATTTTTTGCCAATTACAAGGTAGCTATTTCTGATTTAAATAACAGTAACATTCAAAATAAAGCATTTTTCAAAGTTTTCTGTTCTAGCAACACACAGCCATTTCCACTACATTGATCAAGGTATTTTCCCCACAGTGGCCTTATTTTGAATCACCACAGACTGAAGCCAAAGTTTTGCTGTTTGCTTTTGTTTGTTTACTTTTAAATGTGGATTCCCCTAATTTATTGACTTAATTTTTTTAAAATTCTGGGCTTTTATGGAAGTCTGTCATTTACTGAAGTGCAGACTGTTAGGTGTTTGACTGCTTTGACCAATATGCTTGTATTAAAACTCTTGCAGCAGTAATAAGGCTTTGGGGGTTTGTTTTTAAGCAAAATGCCCTTTCATATATAGGACAAAATCACTTATTCTCATCTTTTCAAATAACATCTTTTGAAATAAAAATTTAATAAGTACCTATGCTGAGAATATTTGGGGGAAAAAAGAATTTCTAACAGGAGAACCACAAGCAACATTGCTTGGAAAATATGCTGTGCACAATGGCAAGCATCTTGGAGGGAAGAGGCCATGGGAAAAGCCTTCCTGAATACCTGGGATTCCTCCTCAGACTGGGCAAGGGAAGTCCTGCAAATGGTTCTAAACAGGAAGCTGGATTCCCTTCTGGGAGGTGGAAAGGGGAATGTATCAGAGCCAAAGAAAGGCTGAAGGACATTCCCCGGTGTGCACCTTCTTTCTGCTAATGTTTGCCTTACAAAACCAGAAAGAGTCCAATCTGAGGCAAAATGCTCCTACAAAAAGCAATCATTAGGCAAGCAGAGGACTATATACAACTCTCTACCAAGAGCTCCTGCTGACATGTCATCCTGCGGACAGTCAAAGAGGGAGAAAAGTTACTGCTGGAGCTAGTGGGCAACTGCCTTTGCAAACACAGGGACAAAAAGCCTTGTTTCTACAGGAACATAGCTAACAACACTCAGGTTTTTGTTCCTGCACAGAAACACACCAGGCAAAATCCCTTCTGGAACAAGTATTTTCCTGAGGTGAAACGCACCTCAAAAGCACAAGGAAGAGTAGCATTTCAAAAACCTAATGCTGATGGCAGAACCTAGGTACTACTGACCTATACAAAGACACAAGAAGAAAAGATGTAAATATGGCTTCCAGTAGCACTGAACCTCGTTCTTAGGATGCTCTGTGAACTGAGGTTACCTCTCATACTTAAAACAGGGGAGTGNGGGGGGGGGGGGGGGAAGTAAAATTAAAGAATATTTTTCTGGCAAAGAATTTTAATAGTTATCATTTGTTCCCTAGGCTTCAATTTGAATGTATTTTATATTCTAGTATGTATCCTTTAAAAAAGGGTTTCTGTTCTCTAATGAAGCTTTTGGTCCATTTGGAAGGGAGAAAGCTCATAGATGTTATGGATTTCATTCTAAGTCAGTTAATAAAATCTCCTTTCTCCAATATCATTTTGGCATAATCAGACAACCTTGTATTGCTATTATCAGATGAACCTGCTCCGATACAAGGTTTTTATTACCTGTACATAAGGTTTCAGGGAAAATATTTTGAGAGAGACAATGATTGTTTAAATAAATGTGAAACATAAAACATCTGAATGTTGCTTCATGTAAAAGTCACTAGTATAAAAGATTATAATTAAAAAAATATATCTTCTTCTTACATAGCAAGAGCTGTAACATTCTGACATTCTGAGGGCAGAATTCATATTTTCTGCTTTTAAAAATCAAATGAAAACCACAGGAGTTTGTTCTCCAGTTATAAACCTGTGAAGCTCTTTGCCTTGTGCAGATGCATATCTATATATGTATAGGCAGACATGCACGCATGCATGCACACACACACACACACACACTGGAAAGATGCTTTTGTCTCGAGGGCCATTTCTGCTCTTGAGAGATCATAAGATGCTTAGTTAATAAGAGGAATATACAGAACAATTATAATATTTAAAACAACCAATTTCCATTTAAATGTTTGATGTAACTGATGGCCATTAGGAAAAAAGAAAATATGTTTTTTTATAATTCAACTAATAACTTGAGTAAAACATATTACATTTTGGTTAATTCTCTTTCTCCTCAGAAAAAAAGAGAGTGCAGCTGGCACTGAAATATCCACCAAATCCTATGCTGTACTTAACACAGCTGTTAGCAGATTAAATCATAAATACACACACAAAGTAATTAAAAACTAAAATTTAGTATCTTTTCTTCTTTTTCCTTTCTATGGAGTCTGCCTTTTTTTTAGTTGTTCATTTTTTTCTAGTTTTTGTAAGCAGTTATGATAATATTCTCTTTTATGCTTTTATTGTATTTTTAGAATCTACTCTCCATTATCAAAGATGCTACCAAGGGAAGACACTTTACAGAGATTATTAGATTTTGAGAGTAGTCCAGCATTGTTCAGAGCTAATAAAACAACAGGACAACTGCAACAGCAACAATACTTGGGCTTCATGTGAAAATGGTTTTTAGTCTGTGCCCTAAGCCACACCAGTCATTCATTCATTTAGTAATAAAGATTACATTTCGACATTGCCATGTAGTAAAGAAAAAAATTATTAAGAAAGGTTGCAAACCTCTTGCGAGGGCAGAAAAAAATCGCAGTTCCAGTTCAAGCTTATTTTTCAGCGCTACCCTGTTAAAATGTGTACATGTGTTATCACAGCACCTTTGTAAATTGCTGCACAAATATCTGACGCAGATACTAATCTGCTGGAGACAAATATTATACGCATTTGCAAGTGAGACATACGAGTGCTGATGTTCAGAAAGGTCAACACCAAAGAAGCTTTTCAGGTGCTGAACCTCCCTCACAAAACCCATCAGAAACAGATTATTCTGTACCCATTTTACAGGTAGGTAGAGTAAGGTGGGGCATGGTTTGCCTTAACCGAGGGTGAATCAGCAAGTGAGCTCTGGAAGTGGACCCACGAAGCGGCGCTTCACCACTGGGAGGATGTCCCTCTGCACGGGGGAACACCCAGAGATGGACATCACCAGTGATGGGGATCTCAGGAGCCAATCATTCCCTCCACCTCTGTCAAGCAACAGCTCACTCCAAGTAAGGCTGGAAAACTGGGACCTGCCAGCGGTGAGCCCACAGCTACGGCAAGCTGCTTGGGCCTTTCTGATGATTTGGTTGTGAGTTACGGTCATTGTTGCCCTTTGGAATTTCATAAATGAAATTTTGGGTAGCCCCTACTGACTGCAGGAGCCTTCCATGTTATGTGCGGCGTCCTTAGTAAGCAGCCTAGGCAAATTAAGGCAGATGAATAGAGGGGTGATACTGACCCAAATACATCCCTATTTTTGTACTTTTTAATGGGAGAAGCTTAATCAGATTGAAAGCTGCTTTTGTAGGCTTTCATAGGAAATGCCTTTTAACAAAAAGGGGAGGGGGATATTCACAGAGCGATGGCAAGAACAGAAACTGGAGGTTTGAAAGACCCACCAGGAGAGGGAATTCAGCCCACTTATATTAAATCAGCTGTTATTTTTCTCTCCTCCCCCTCCCCCCAAGTATTGGATACCCAAAAAGAAAATGATGTGAATCCATTTTCAGTACTGATTCCTTTTAATCCTGCAGATCAAAACCATCCTACAGTTTCCAAATGCTTTTTCATTCTAAGGGTAAAACATTTCACAGGAAGATGTGAGGGCTAAGTCTTTCCAATCACAGATTTTAAACTCAGTTGCTAGCAAAATATAATGAACTTTAAAAAAACATAAAGGGCCTAAATCCTGAAGACAATGGGGGTTTTGCCATTAATACCTAAAGCAGCAGGATTGTGCACAGAGTAATCAATTGCCCAACAAGGCCCTAGGAACACAATCAAGGAAGGAGGCTACAGGAACATACAATATTTCACATTTAATAAATGGTCTTTTGAGATTACAGGCATATAGACTAGCAATAGAGAGAAAGAATATAATGCTAAAGTAGGGATTATATGTGTCTGTCTGTCTGTCTGTCTGTGGGGTGGAATTTTAAGCAATCATTTTCATATAACCTGTCAATAATAAGCATGCTTTGGCTGTTTGATGGTTTGTTTCAGTTTAAATCCTTATTCCTTAAAAGCACAGTAAAGATTATTCTATCTTCAAGGGGGTGGAGGGTGGGGGAGGAGGCAGCGATGTGTCTTTGATAGACTAATCAGACTGGCTCCTAACAATACCTGTCTTGTGAAAGCTAAGGAATTACGATAAAATATTTTAAGTACATCTCTGCTGTCAAATACCATATTCTTTCAGTATTTATTTTACTAACAGTGTTATTCACAGCAATTTTAGTAAAATACAATTTGACCAGTTTCATTGCTGCATGTTAATCAAGCTTTAGCCTTAAAATAATGCTGAAATGTGTTCCTTAATAAGCAGAAAAACTTCCAAATGGCAAATATCTAAGCATATTCTCTTTACCTTCCAAGTTAAGTATGCAACTATAATCTTTTTATAATTACAGTAGTCAAAGGATTGTGGTCAGGGAAATCATACTGGAAGTGATGACTGAAAGAGAAAGAACTGATTTTAATTGGGTTCTTCCTGCCACCTCCACTGATTTTTTTGTCAGATTCTTCCTTTTCCTCTCTTTCCCCTTCCTCCCCCCCTAAAAATCCCCAAACCCTCTACTTCTCTACCGTCACTTACTCCATCTTTAACTCAAAACCAGATTCGGATTGCTCCCTCAACCTGGTCTCTAGGTGTTTCCGCAAAAGACACAATACGTTCATGTAAAAATTAGGGAGACTGTTCCTACCTTTTTATACCACTCTAGCACAATGTCTTGGGCTCTTAATCACAACCTGTATCCCCTTTTCATTTTTAACCCAGTAGCCCACTCATATTTCAGTTCAGTTCAAGAAATAAAATGATTGTTTAACCATTCTTGATCACAACAAATTATAATCATTAATGCTCAGCTTTGATTTTATTCTCATAAAGTACCTTATCAGTTGGCTGCAGCTGCTTTCCAGAATTCAAAGAAAATACCAGTTATTAATTATAGTATCATATATCACCCATATATATGATCATACGTATATATATCTGTCTGCCTAGATTACAGTAACGTGCTGGTTCTCTGAGCCTATGGGGAGGGGAGAAATGTACATGGGAAGGGGGAAAAGTATGAATCTTATTTGATTACAGTTCCAATTAGCATAAAAACTATGTTAAGCTCCTTCTACTACCTTTATAAAATTAAGATCTTGTGTTTTGGTTGCCTTTTCTACTTTTGCCTTTTCCTGCCAAATAACAACTTGAATGAGGACTGATTTTCAAACTTTTTTCAAAACAGAAAGGTTGTGGTTGTGCTTTCCAGTATCGCACACATACACATTAGGTAGCTTTCTCCCCTGGAGTGCCAGAAAAAAACCCATGCATTCCTTCTTGCTACAAATCTGTAAATCTGAAAAGAAGAGGCCACATGAATAGGAAAGCTCTTTATAGAATAAAAAGCATGGGGTGTTATTAAGTAGGACTGTAAGCCCTATTCTATTCATAGTAATTAAAGGATCAGATCAGGTTAATGTGAGGACCTAGGTCAATAAAGTACTGTAGGTCCACCCTTTTTAATCCTTCTCAATCCTATAGGCTGGGTTTCTGACTGCTCTGTTTGACATACAGAACTGTTATACGTGGCAAATATGTGCAGCGAATTGTTGAGAAAAGGTGAGATTTATATCAATCCCACCACACATTTTTGAACACAAGTGTCAGGAGGTGCTTGGGGTGAGGCAGATGGCAAACTTTGGTGCTATACCTTTTTCACTATACCAGCTGATAAAATAACAATGTGGAAAATGTTAGGAGAATATTTTGGGGTTGAAGAGTAAATCCGTAGTGCTCTAGACATTTCAAAAATATTCCAACTTTTTCATTGTTTTATGTGTGCATTTCCACACTTCAAAATCCCCTCCCCGTTTGTCACCCCCATCAGTGGGTGCCTATAACAGGACATGCCTGTGCCCGAGCGCTGGGGCCACCAAGAGCCCACATTTCAGAGCAGAGGTGTGCAACCCAGGGCAAGCAGTGCTCCTGCCTCCGCACTGCCCAGTGCAGTGGAGGAACCTACGTGGTTTCACTGGGCGAGGGAAGCGAGTTTTGGTAGGGAGTGAGACCGAGCTGCAATGAAGTTGAGCTGGAGACAAGAGGATAGTCCTGCCCTCCCTAGGTGTAGCTCTTGAAGAAATCACCTGGCCTAGGGCAGCCAGCCAGCATAAATATCAGTTTTGAAGTAATCTGGAGGATTCCCAGCCCCACACAAGCATGTGTCAATCACACAGGTCAGTTGCCCCACAAAGCACCAGGTGGACTTCGCAACATACTGGAGATTAAGCTGATGGCTCTATCTGTAGGTTCAATCCTGCATAACAAGCACACACCAAGCTCCTCTTTGCAAAACCCCAGTACCTTTCAGGTCCACGGTAAAATCCCTACTGACTTCTGTCAAGGTAGGGCTTTGCCACCTCTTGCTGTTTTTCTGACCAGCGTTTTGATCCAGATTTCTCCTGTTAATCAACGGGTAGTGCTGTCCATAAGGCATAAATCTCATCACTTTTTTCCCTCTCCTCTGACCCTACAAAGCCCTCATTATCTAAGGTATGAAATCAGTGAGGAATTGTGCTTTACAAATCACTTGGCCTAACAAAGAGGTGGCTCCTGACATTACACTTAGAGTCATGGCTTGTTACTGAGTGAAAAGAAAGAATCCGCTCATGAACGCGGATGCTCTTTTGCCAGAGGACTACTCTGCTTATATTTATCTCCTAGTATAGACTCAGTTATTATTTTTTCCTTCTACAAAATGATCAAACCATTGTATTTTACATAAAAAAATAAAAAACAATTTGAGAATATCTTGCGCTTTCATATTCCAATAGGTTTTGTATAGGTATAGAAATTATTAAAAATACATATACTGCCACTTTCATAGAAATGCGCTATAGCACAGTTTTCCTGAAATGTCTCCAAAGCCCACAGAACTTAACAAGAAAACCCGCGTTCATTGGGTCTTTTAAATCTTCCCCTAAAATACACCTATTCTGAATTATAAGATGCATATGTGCACATTCACATATGGTATCCTACACCCTATATATTGTTTATTATAAATATCTATAAAATGGCTCAAAACAAATTGAAAGATTTTTTTTTCTGTTAATTTCCATAAGTTTCAGAGTAATTTCTGTGTGACTATTGCTATCATCTCCATTAGCTTTTAATGGAACATTTCCATGAGTGTTAGAATATTTGGAATTTAAATGACCTGCTGTGTGGTCCCAAAAATAATAGCTAAATTGAAACCCCAGAATTTTAAGAATTCTATTTTAATACAAAATCTTGTATTTTCTGTTCACATGGGATAAATTAGTGCAAGAGAAAGTTAAACCTCTGGAGGAAAAAATACTACAATGCACGTTTGCTTTCTGCATTTTCTCCTTTCCCTATCTCTGTGAGCAGTTTATTCGACCTTTTTAAAGACAAATAAAAAAAAAAAACACCAACCAACATTTTGGTAGGGAAAAGACTGATTCATTTAAAGACTGAGGCAGAAAAGAGAGGAGGGAGAATCCATTATGAAAGCAGAGGTCATCCCAAGAAGCTGAGAAAAATAAAAAAATAAATAGAAAGAGAAAGCACCAAAAATGTTAGTATTTGAATGATGTGAACTCTGGTAAACGCCAGCATGCAATATGGCAAAAACGAATCAATCAGTTCAGCTTAGTTCAGCCTCTGCAACTGGCCATCTGGCGCGAAATCAACCAAATGTAGCCCTGCATATTCATCTTCATTTTCACAAATACTCAAGAGAATGTCATTCTAGGGCAAAATAAAATTAAATCACCATAATTTTTAAGACATCTTTTCCTCTCATGCTCTCTGGAGATTAGTGTGTTTATGTGAGACTACTCACTGGTATGGGGTTAGCAGGTAATTTCTAAGGGGGTGTACTCTCTCTTATATTTAAAATCACATTTCACACATTCAGAACACTTAAGCATAGATTTTGCAGTAAACATTCCTAAGCAAAGATTGTATAGGAAGTCATTGTGGCTACATGGACAGATTTTTCCCCAACGGTCACTAGAGAGGCATTCTGCATTTACCTTCCACAGCCATCCCTGCGACACACCTGTGTGACCTACTGATGCTGTGGGACTGTGCTAGATAGATCTAAGAGGAAGTCTGGGCACTTAATCCTTAAAGCAAATAACAAAAAGGGGCAGAAGATGCCTGAAGAGTGAGGCCAGAACGGAGTATCAGCTGTGTGATTAAGACTGTTACTGATTTGGTACACTTTTTGTCTGTACAAATCACAGTGATGAGCGCAGGGTACAATAGAAATCAATATGAAAAAGAACAGGAGAGAGAAAATGAGAATGAGCAATGGAGGGAGCATGTGTATGTTGCCATCATATCAAAGTTAGAAACCACACTACGCACAATTCTTTATTCAAGGTAATCCAAACAATTGCTGTTCATGATAGATTATTTTGGGCTTTATCTTTTAAGTGCTTGAATTAAACTTTTATCATAGTCCATCTAGAAGCCTTATCCTTAAGTTTATTTATTTATTTGATTGGGTTAGATGCTCCCAGAGTTGGGTTAGTTGGTTTGCTTCGGGTTAGGGGTGGGACAGAGGAGTTTGATTTGGGTCTAAGGTTGTTTGTTGCATTTTTGCTTTATTGCAGCTTTGAAAAATTATTAGATTTTAAAAGATTGAGCAAAAGTTACACAAAGTTTGGCTAACAAACGATTACACCAGCGTATCTTCTGATGTTGATATTTTCTTTGCTAAGTATTATCACAAAAAAAAGAAGTCTTAAGGTGTTTCTGCTGATACCGTCTATTTGCTATTGTCCTAGAGTTGTCCCACTTCGTTTGATAAGGGATAAACAAATGCCTGGCCTCATTTGAATAAATATGTTAAGCAAACGTTAAACAAGATGCATGAAAAGGCAGTAAATACATTACAACTTCAGGCTGCTAGGACACTCTAGCTCAACGTGGAAACATGTTTCCACTCAGACAGGGAACATGAAATAACTAAGGCGAGTTAATCTACTTCTATCTATCTGTCTTAAGGATTTAAACTAAAGCCTGTCACCATAGTAGACAGAAATCCTTCCTCATCTATTTACTGATGGTATATACAAAACTGTTAACTCTAAAAATGCCTCCTGTAAAACCTAGATATAGTATACACAATGAAATGCGGGTTTACTGACTGGATTTTTCTTCTGAATGTTTAAAAAATTGTGGGTTTTTTGTGGTTTTCAAACTGGTTTTGGTTTTTAACTAGAAAAGGCCAGAATTATATTCATTCTTTTTGCTTTTGAAACCTTGTTTATATTTAATCAATTAAAATAGGTTTCAGGCACCATGCAACAATAATTTTATTACATTTTCACATCTGTCTGAACTTTTATAACCACAAAACAATCATGGGTTCAACAGAGTACACAGCACATACAAAACCCCCAAATCCAAAAAACCCAAACACACAAAAACAACCAAACCCACACACACCCCCCTAAAAGACAAATTCTTGGCAAACATGACTTAAGAATCTCTTCCAGTCCTCATTTCTATTCAGATATTACTGTGCTCATGAAAATTGTTACAGTTCTACTTATGATTGTTTATTTTAATGTCACCAAAAAAGAAGTATTTACAAGAAATAAAGTAAGCTGTTACAAAATGTTTTATATTTGTTCTTCCATTTTTGCACATCATCATTTTGCTGTTTACATATTGATATATTAGCAAGATGACAACTATGTTTTTAGACTAAAAACAGCCATTTATAAAGCATCCCACGTAGGATTCAGAATGCCTAATTCTGAAACTGCCTTTGCCAACTATGTGACACCAAATTTATGTTTTATCTTCAGGCACGGAGAGGTTTGAAGTAAATATTTTGTGCTGTTCAGAGGAAAAGCTGAGGCATCACTTCATAACTTCACGGAGAGCCCTTACAGAAACAGTCCTGACTTACCTAACTGGCTACAGCAATGGCTTCAGCAGCTATAAACTAGAAGACCAATCTCACCTTAAGTATCATCTCAGATCCATCTGTCTACGTGAGAGACAGCCTTCTCCGAAGGATATCTTCCTTTACTAGCTTTTACTTGCTCAATACTTCATGAGAATAAGAAAACCAGCTTGTGACTGATGTAATAAGCTTAATGTTATATGTTAAACATGTGCTGCTTCTGCTAACATGCAGCAAGTTTTTGCTTCTTTACTCTTTTTTTCTAGGAGGAAGAGAGATCCTAAGATCTAGAAGAGCATAGTCGAAGCATCTATTTGCAGTTATATTTTTCCCACTTGTTTCTATTGCCTGCAAGCCAGTACAATCATGTGTAATACACAGTATACAATATTCTACAAGGTTGAATGTTAATGCTCTAAGAATACTAGAAACTCACACAGTCATATTTTATAAAGAATGATAAAAAAGACATAGAATAATTTTTACTGTAATTGTGCCAGTATTTCAATATTTAGTAGTCATTTCTCCTTTACAAAACATGTGTTTGAAGTTTCCCAACTTCAGAGAAATAATAAAATTGTTATTCACTCAGCATGACAATGCTAGCGTTCTTTCTTCATAAACATAACAATTTTAGCTTTATAATTTGTCACCCATATCATACCGGTTAGGATTTCTAATTAATTACCTCATATACTTTTCAAGAAATTCTTTGAACAGGCTTAACTAAAGGAGCTCATTAAGAGGAAGAGTTTGCAAACCTAATAGAGGAAATTGTAATCCACATTTTATTAACATTTGGCCTTCAAGTACAACTCTTACCTGTAACATTCAGTCTTTTAAAATCTGAACATCGAACATGACAAATGAAACATGAAGCTGGATCATGTAGTTTTTAATTCATGCTAGACCCTCATCAACTTTACTGAGAGTGTGGGATGAGAAAGACCCTTGCCAGACACTATAAGGCAACAAGTGATGAACAGACACAGAGCCATACCCAGGGGGACCAGGCCCAGTGCCTTTAATGGATTTTTGAGATTGTCATACCAGGTAAGCCTATTGAATTTTTTGCCATTTACATCAAAGACAGCATCACTGACACTGATAGGACGCATATTACTACCTAGGTGATTTCCTAAAAGACCTTTTCTAAAAGTCTTTCCTAAAAGACCCTTCGAACATGAGTTTATTTCTAGTCATTACAGTAAGAAAGATAACCCTCACCTGATCAGGTATTAGCACTCTTACAAAAGTGTTCAAGCCAAGGATATAGTCAGTACAGTGAGTTTACTGTTAAGTCTTTGCTACAGCAGCCTGTTCATACTGTCACAGATTAGCAAGAGCCATTCAAATACAACGAGAAATTTAAAATAAATCATAAATTACTTCAGTTCTATCATTTCTGAAATTTAAATTGTACCTATTTCCTATGAGCCATGTCATTTAGAAATTAAATGTTAAATAAATAAATATAAAATCCTTATTGATTACACCAAAAGGTGACAAATATTTTAGGGTTCCACACAGCCTTTATCCACTGAGCAGCAGGTGCAAGAAGAAAAAAGACATTTAAAGGAATCAAATAGTCTGAAGTCGGACAAATCAAACAAATGGGTCTGAGCACAACACTACAGAAACATTGGAGATATTTTCCCTAAGAGCAAAAAAATTTGAAAATTAGACAGAACAATATCACTTCATGCTGCCCACCACAAAAGCCTCGAGGATTCATTCCCATATTGCTTACACCAGTGTTATTGTGAAGTAACTTTGCTTAGACGAACAGAAACACTTCAGATTTACATTAGTGTGTTAATGAAGTAAGACTTTGGCCCTAAGATTTAGCTCTTTCATTAGTAATTTATACTCTCATTAGGGATTTATAGAAATGGGAATCTAGGCTCAAATGCTAATTGAGAATTGTCAGTTGTAAATAAGTGCTAACAAGACAAATTTGCTCCTGATCACATTGAACAGAGACCTGCACTTTACAAAATGAAACTCTTCCTTTAATATAAAAAAAAAAAAAAAAATCTCAGGTTAGTAGGATGCAAGTAACTCTGCTGCTCTGACGCATAGCCCCTCATGAACACACCCACGGCTCCTCTCCTCCCCTGCCAGCTCTCGCAACCGGTGCAGCATCCTCCGACCTCCACCCTCCATCCCTCACCCTCTGCAGTGGTTGGACGTGGCCAGGACTGCGTGTGTGAGATGTGAGCGCTCTCTTTAGTCCCAGTGAAGGCCCTTTTGCTCTTGCACTGGGGCAAGCAGAGACAGAGCCCACCCTGGAAGAGTGCCCTGTGAGCACATGGGATGTTGTGTGGGATCACATGGATGTTGTTCATGGTCGTGTAGGACATTGTGCATGGTCTTGCAGGAGGAGGGCTCACAGCTTGGCCAGCCTTCTGGTCACACCAGCCTGAACCCACAGAGACGTCTTCTCCCCGAGACAAGCCGAACCCACACCAGCCCCTCAAACACTGAACCCCACCACAAAGAAGCCCAAAGAGTGTCAAAGAGGAACCAGAGTATACCTGGGCAGGTTTCTCATTTGTATGGCCAGGACATCAGACACAGGACACCTCAGAACTGCAGCCACTGGTCAGTCGAGATTTAGGTTAAGCCACATTACTGAGGTAAGATTTCAATCTCTCTATACCCAGTGGAGATGGGTTCCCAAGAATAACTTGAACTATTCTCACTTGGTTTAGTTAAGCTTGGGCAGCATGGCTTAGGTCACACTTCCAGCTGAATCTTATTTTAATCCAAGATAATATATAAATTGTAAGAAAGACGTGCTAACTCCTGGATGAGGCATCTGACTTGTGTAAACCTGCAATAGTAAAACTGAAAATTGGCCTCAGCATCAGAAAGGAAAATTCAGTTTTAACCCTCCTCTTGCTCAACCATCCCTTGCCCTTCAGAAGAAAAATAAATTCTTCCTTACTCTGGATATCTTTCATACTGAGACACGATTCCTCATGCAGCCAGAACAAAGTGAACTCCATACAAGAGTCTAGTCATCACTGGGAACCGTAACCAACACACAAATTTACAATGGTTGCATATTATTTTCTTTGAAAAGAAATTAAACTTAATCTAGTGAATTGCTGTAGGCAGCTATTAAGAAACAAAACAAAACAAAGCATTTTATGTATTTAAGGAAAAAAAACCAACACAGAATTGCCAGTCTTGCTTGTTTGTTTGTTTTTGAGACATCATTCAGTGCTTTCAAAACCCACTAACCAAAAGATAACAAGAGACAGGACGTTCTCCAAAGTTACAAAAAAGAGCCTCCAGGAATCTCCTTTCAAAACACGGACTCGCTAACACGGCTGTCAGCTTTTCAGTCTTAGCATGCCCCACCATGAGCCAAGGACAATTACTGGTTTACATTTTACTGGGAGATCACTTGCCAGATGATACACTGAAACACTGCATGGTATAAACTTTCATAAGATAAACCTTTTGGTTTTTTCCAGGATGACATTCTCCTACCAATCATCTTTTATGCCTTTGCAATATCTTAATGCATCATTTTTCAATGACCATCTTTTCCCTCAGATTAGTTTTCTATTATACTAGTGTGCCTCAGGGTCATAGCCTCAAGTACAGAGGAAAAGGAGGAGAAAAGAAGCAGAAAGCTGCACTATGCCCCTTCACTGAACACGCTTCTCCAGGTGAAGTGCTGCTCTGCCTTGGCATAGACACAGACACACCACGGCTTTTCTGAACCTGCCCCGACCAGATAGTAAAATATTAATCTTGGGATGTCTTATTTCAGCCAAAGCCTAAAACAAAGGGGTAAGAAAAAGAGAGGGAGACACCAATATTCCTTGGCTTAAATCTGATAACTATTTATATAACCCTTCTAGGTCAACTGGGTACTCTGCTTCCCAGCTTCTCCTTGCTTCCTGAACTAGGGAGCCCTTAGGTTAATAGCCTCTAGACTTTACTATGTCCCAGAGAGGAAAAGGTCTTGGAAACAAAAGCAGTAGCCAGAGGCACTGAATTTAAATCCCACCGTCCCACCACACTTTTTGGTGACCTTAAGCAAGTTACTTGGGATGAGGATCTCAAAGGAAGTCAGACACCCAAACTTCGCTGATTTCAAGGGGAATCAGATACCTACTCTAATGAAGGTACTTTCATGAGATTCCTAGGATTAACAGAATACTATTCCCATTTTACCCACTAAAAACAGGAGACTGAAGCGCAGGGACAAAAATTTGGGTGTTTTTTTTTTTTTTTTACTTCATTGGGGATGTATTAAAAAAGACTAAGCACCGAGCCTCCATGGAAATCAAATCAATAAGAATGAGGCAAGGTAAACCTGTCTGGGCCTCTGCAAAGCTAATGAGCCCCTGCCTACTGCTTGTAACCACATTAGTACCAAAGTGTACACACAACCACCGTTTACTCTTTTTTTTTTTTTTAATCTCTAAGTATTTATTCTATTTCATTCACTTTCTTAGTCTTTTTAATCTTTTCTTTACACCCCAAGTCTCTCTTTTCTTTCCACTTACCCCACAGCAGGGCACACCCACTCTTTTTCTCATGTTGGCTAGCCTCTATAGTCCCCTCTCCAGCTCTCCTGCCTCTCAGCCCCACACTTTGTATAGCCACAGTTCTCTCCTTTCTCACCTTACCTCTGCCAACTGAAAAATAATAGTCCTGGAAAACAGGACAATATTTTTAAATCAATTATTTTAAAATAAATTTGTCTCATTTCTTTGTGCAGTTCCACATATACTTGTGTTTAGATATCATCCAACTTTTAAAAACCACCACTGTGGGAAAAAAAAAAAAAAAGTCACTGCTTCTGCGTGCAGTTCTGGGCCTCACAGTTTAAGAAGACTGTGCAGGTCCTTNTTAAGAAGTATGTGAAGGTCCTTGAATACATCCAGAGGAGGGCAACAAAGCTGGTGAAAGGGCTGGAAGGGATGTCCTATGAGGAGCGGCTGAGGACTTTGGGTTTGTCTACTTTGGAGAAAAGGAGGCTGAGGGGCAACCTCATTGCTCTCTACAGCTTCCTGAGGAGGGGGAGTGGAGAGGGAGCTGCTGAGCTCTTCTTCCTTCTACCCAGGGATAGGACATGTGGGAATGGTTCAAACGTGTGCCAGGGAGGTGTAGACTGGACATTAGGAAGCCTTTCTTTACCAAGAGGGTGGTCAAACACTGGAACAGGCTTCCTAGAGAGGTGGTCAGTGCCCCAAGCCGGTCAGTGTTCAAGAGGCGTTTGAACAATGCCCGTAACAAGATGCTTTAAGTTCTGGTCAGCCCTGAAATGGCCAGACAGTTGGACTAGATGATAATTGTAGGTCCCTTCCAACTGAAATAGTCTATTCTATGCCCTTAAAATCATTTAAGTACATTTCCAAGGGAAGGTCACATTCTGGAAGAGAAAAGTGAACAATGGTCAGGAATAAAGTAAACATTTTATTATAATGCTAGTAATTTTTTTTTTTTTTTAATTTTGAGTGCCAGAAAAGAAGTGTCTACAAGATAACCAGCTTTTATTACCATCCCCAGGTCAAATTGGGAAATCACAGAGAAAAGATGTACCTGATATTACTGTTATATCATATACATTTTTAATAATGTAAACATAATCCTCTTTTCAGGATGTTTATTATTGACCAGTCTAAAGAGAGAGTTGTTAAGTTTTCACAGACCCAGTCCAGATATCAGGTGTGAAAGAAATCAAAATCTCATCCTCTAAGTATATAAAAATATTAGAGGATGTATTGTTTGGAAATGATGTAAAACCATGGATGGGCTAGTTTTGTGCAACTTAAATGATGCAAAACCAGAGGAGATTAAAAGAACGTAGGAGTGGACCACTCTGAGGAGTCTTTCTCCCTTCAAGACAGCTTGTTCTTCATGAAAGGACATACCTAGATAACAATGAAATCCTTTCTACAGGTTTTCCATCAATTTGCTTTACAGGGAATGGAAGAGAAAGAAATATTTGCTTACATCCATTTTTATATCCATGAACTATGTAAATAATATATCCAGAACATCTAGATCTCAAAGACGTATTGGAACCCATCTCTGAGGTAGACCGTGGATCTCTCAGAAATCAAAACATTTGCCATATTCCACTGTGAAAAGAGATCGATCTAATAGCTGAAAGTCCAAGAGCTTCAGCCTCTGAGCAATCTTTTTATCATTCCATTCCTTTCCCATTCCTTCCAGCAATAGCAGCTTATGCTGTAATGTTACCCTGCTGCTGTTGATTAGTTCTCCATGGAGCAGGATATGCCAATTATTCATGTGCAGAGCTAGGGGAATTTTATTCAGTGCACAATCCGTATGCCAAAAGTGTTGTTTCACCTATGCTGGATTCGGTAAAACTCCCCAAATTATTTCAATTAGGGGAAAAATTTGAGGAACTGAGAAATTTCAAGAGCGCTACAAGAATGAGAATCTCTTTAATTCCAGTACCAATTCCAGTGGTACAGGCACCCCCCCCTGTGAAATAGGAAGCTCATGTACATGCTTTCCTACCCTGTCTACCAGCACAGTGCCCTAACCATGATGTTATTTGGCAAAGAGTCAGAGAAAGACCTGTTCCTCAGTGATGTTGTCCGAGTTGGCATAAATAACTAAACATTCAGTGTGACAGAGGCTCACTTCTGAGGTGAGCATCCTCAACTCCAGACTACAGCTATCCTCACCTGCTGGTCACAAATTCTCAACTGGGATTTCAGTATTAGATGCAAAACAGAGCCAAGCTCAAGTCTTTGTTTCAAAGCTCTGCCCCAACCCACCAAAGAGTGGGTCTGAGCCTGTCACTTGTGATTTCAGGAACCACACAATCAAGTTATTATGCTTTTGCACTGAAGCTGGACCCAAATTTTACATGTCGTCCCCTGAATTTACCGCATTTGTCAGAAGCTCTGCAATACCTTTGAATGAATACACACATGGAGAACTTGTGTGCTTCAGAAGCCATGGACCACAGTTTATGAATCTAAGTACAATAGCTGGATAACAGCTTACAAATAAAAAAATAAAATAACAAATAGAAAAACTACATTGGCAACTGAATTTTCATCTTTAGGACTGTGTTAAACACCACTTAAAAGGGGAAAAAAAATTACATCTCTCAGAACTATTGCTTTAGAGGATTCTCAGAAAAGGCGATGATGTTGCACCACTTACTCTCAAGCAACGCTTTAAAAATTTCCCTACTGCCATAAAAGGACCTCCTGGTGCAGCTCAGTTTGAGCTCTCAGTATGACACAGTGACTGAAAGGATCCCTGGGTCTGTAAGGAGGGGGAACAGCAATAGAAGCAGAGAAAGCATTAGTACGAGGCTTCTGGTGTACACTGTTAACCAGATTGTTACTGGAGCCCATCTTGGGCTGTGGTATCCATGTTTGAAAGGGAACAAACCTGCTGCACAGAATGAGGCTCACCGTATTGAGATTACCTAGTGACATGGCAGAGATAATTTAACCTACAAAGTTTATATATGGATTTATATGGCTAATCAACTCCATGTATGTCCACATATATGTCAACTCCTCCTGAAGCTCTCATTGTCTGAAAGATGGGCTCCATCCTGTAGAATGGATACAGGGATTTAGGGTGAGATTGTGCACTGTGCCATGTGAGGTTCCAAAGCATGATAATAATGATGCCTTCTGCATGAAACAGTATGATTTTTAATGCAAGTTTACACTGTGAAGCACCCAAGCACAAATTCAGGAATATAGGTGCTTTCATATTGTGTCAGCCAGCTAGCAGAGGGGACCTGCAGTTAATGCTGTTTGATCCCTGGCACCTCCTCTCCTGCAGAAGCTGTTTACAGGTGCATTGAGCTCAGTTCACGTATTCTAGCCTTGACAAGGAAAAGCAGGGGATGCTGCTTCCTAAAAGATTTTCTTTCCTGTATGGCTTGGCAGATTTTAGGCTAGTACAACTGCTCTGGGCCTGTGCCCAAAACCTGCAATCTCATACTGTAGCCATTTCCACAAACACCTTTCATTCAGTATCTCATTTCTCTCCACCTTCAAACACTGCTCATTCCCATGGTATTTCCCAGGATCTGACAGAAGATGGTAAATTCCCTTCTTCAACCTTAGACCCTGCGTTTAAATCATCCCTTCAAGACCCCAGGTGGCCACACTTGCCAGCCACCACCATTTCCATAGCAATACAGGTGCAGGGAGATTTAATTTGGTCAGTCAGTACTAACCTCATACAGCAACAAGCAGCTACATGAAAGGCCATTACAATAACCATCCAGCACCACTGTCCGACACACGATGCTCATTGGGGATGTATCAGCAGATCACAGGGAATACAGTCCTTTTGCTCAGAAGCTGGGATTAATCTCAATTAGTCAACACCACAATTCAATGTTTGTAACTTTAATTATCAATTTAGTTATTTATCAATTCAGTGTTTGTCACTTTAAACCTCAACTTTTACCCACAGTTAACACCAGGCAGTCATTGAGTTGGGAAAGTTGCCCCTGCTTGGTTTCATTCTGTTACCTACCGCTGGACACGTTGGAGCCTTGGCCCTTTTTGCGTTGTCATGTTAACTATCTTAAATCATACTAAGTTACCATAGATGGGTTACCAATGTCCTTTTTTTGATTTAGTATGACTACGATGAAGTTTAAAATATTATTACTGCAGAATGCAGTAATTAGCACTCACCCAGACCATGCAGCAAAATAGTACTTGGTATATAGATCTTAATAGTGTAACACAAATTATAACCAAAGCTTGCTTTAAAATAAACTAGGTGTTTAAAAATATTCAGGGACTATTCACACAACTAGCTCCCATTTAAAGTCAGTATGATTTCTTGTAAGAAATAAAGCAAGTGCATTTACCCAAGGTATCATATGGGGATACATAACTGCAGGACATTCAAAAATTAACCTTGTTAGTATCAAGGTGGAGCCTTCATTTCCTTTTCTGATCCTGTCTCTTTTAGCTTCTCCTTTTGAGAAACCATTTCCCATTTAAATGAATAAAATTATTAATACAATTTATTCCACCATGAAGTATAATACATACCTCAGGGAAAAGATAATTAGAGAAGAAACCTACCTCACAGAGTTTGTGGTCTACAATGGTTTCCTCTCACAAAAATATTAACATCCTGTACACATTTTCAGCCTGCTTCTGAGAGGTGCTAAATGGACCTGTTAATGCAATAGCAAAGGGTTTTTGACTAAGGCAGAATCAGATTTAGACATTTCCCACCCAAGTTAGGCCAGACCCATCCCTTTAACTGATATGGTTATCTTCAGGAAATGTGGGGTCTCACATATGTAAACATTGCCCTTTTTTTGTCCATATTTGAACATCTATCTATACAACAGTCTATCTGTAGATCATTACCTATGATTACTCCTAAGCGTATGACTACACAAGCAAAACTATCAGGAAGATTCCTTCTTCAGTGGCCTGTAACTTGTCCACTTCTTTTATGCAGAAGAGATGCAATTTATCCAACTGATTTAGCTTAAACTTAGCAAGTTTAAGCTAAATAACATGTCTGAATAACAAAAAACCTATTAAAATTTGCAAGAAAATTGGACGTTTGGGAAAAAAAGGACCACATTTTTGACCACAGGCCATTTACACAGCACATAATGTATCTTTGACTAAGTGACTAGGTAAATATTGTCACTTGAAGTGAGGTTTTCAAGCTTGTTTCTGCTATTTATTGAACATCTTCCCAAAAGAGAAGCAAAGCCTTATTCTGGCAAATCTACAGCTTAAGCCAGATACAACACCTCTGCTGGGTGTAGCTGTTATACGTGGTGCTTGTAGCACTCTCCTTTTTTGTATCGTAGGAGCAAACACCAGGCTGACCAATGCTAACCCCAGCTAAATATCCCCTAGTAGGGTAAGTGGAGTGCAGACAGTAACACTGAGATGAGAGCCAGCCCTCCAGCTTTCAACAGTCAGCACACTACTGCTGTGCAAGTCATTTTAGCAAGATCCCCTAAACCTTCAAAACAACATGAGAGTTGGTTGCCCTGCCCACCACTGCTGGTGGGATGCTTGTACAGACCTCATGCACATGACACCAGCAACAGGCTCTTCTCTCATGCTGTAGCTGTGCTCTGGCTTCCCTCTATCGAGCCCCTTTCAGCCCTCCTGATGGTGTCTGCCAGGTCTCAGAACTGGGGAGAAGGTATAGCTCATACCACAGTTGAGGTCAAAGATGAAACCCTTCAGATAGCTATGCTCCTCTGGGATAACTCACACAGAGGGTCCAGCTCCTGCCCTGTCACCTGACCTTCCCCAGCACCCCATTGTACCCTGGGTGCTAAAGTTTGGGGAAAACATGGCTTGTAGTGAGCTCTATTTCTTCAAACTAGAGAGATGGTAGACCATGCAACCCTTTTTCTACCAAGCTTTCCCTTTGTCAGACTATATATGTGGGTCAAGGAGGGAAAAAAGAACCTCAGAACCAAACCTCTGGACCAAATTATTATCCTGCCAGCCAGGTCTTCTAACCTCTCTCCTTCATTCTCCATTAGGCTAAAGCAGAGAGAAAACTCACTTACCCATGTCAAACCAGCATCTGACTATTAGTTAATTAACCTTTGTATTTGTAAGATTCTAGAAAATTATAGAAGAGAATGTGTGGGAGGACAGAGGATAATTTGAAAGAAATAATTTATATAGGTAAAATAAATGTGACAGAGAGTGATATTCCATGCAGTAAGGCAAGAACAGAGAAAAAAAATTGAATTACATACAGGACATAGTCAAGGATGTTAGCCCAGAGAGGGGTATTGAAGAATGGAGACCCTACTTTTCAGTAGGAATAGTATCAGGAATTTACAGCAAGAACACAGGCAAATGCCTGTATATCTTTCTTAAACTTTTAGGCATTTTCATAGTGGTAACTTTTATATGTAATAATGGTGGTTTGGACCTTTGACAAAGATCTGATTTTGAGCCTGACTAATCTGAAAGCAAAATTTAAAACTCATCCCAACCATTCACAGAAACTGTTAAAAAATGCCAATCCACTCTCCCTCTTTTATCCTCTTGTCCAAAGTCAGGCTATCAACCCAAGGGATGGAAGAAACACAACAGAGACATGGACTCCGAAACTAGTATTTTTAGAGGTGAGTAGGTCTCTGGGGCTGATAAAATAAAGCTGAGTGTCCTTGCAAAGACAAGGGAACTGATATCATTATACTCACAAACTATTTCAAATCACAGCAGAGTATTAATCTTCTAACCTTGTGTCTTCTGCTGTTGTTGGCTTGGCTGCTTCTCTGAATTGGTCTCTGGAAATTAAGACTACTGTTCTGAGCAGTGGTCCCAGGCCTGCTTACAGAAACCTGCTCTGCTGTAAAGTATATACATACATTTGTTTACTCAGAGGTCAGAAAACTTTTGGGTAACTATTATTTGGCACAAAGAGCTGACTGGCTGCCTTTTAAAGGGAAGAGAAAGGAGGAAAGCTCCAGAAAATTCCAAGAGTGTTGACTAGGCTAGATATTACTAGAAGGCAGTTAATTTCAAATTTCAGTTAACTAGACTTCATTAAATTTGGTGGTTTTCAACAGCACTGCTTATCTTTCTTCATCCATACCTTCATCACTGTTACCTGGTGTTTCCCAAATAAGCGTCTCAAGGCACCCAGTAAAGCCATTAATGGACTTGCAATAGCTCACATTGTCTCTCTCAATGGAAACACAAAAAATAATTCTTAGTGCATATTATAAATACTGATCCTTGACAAGCATAAAACCAATACAATGTTCATTGTACAAAGCACTAATTTCTAAAAGACAGTTTATTCGTTCCTGTGAATGATGGGATTCATCAATTCACAGAATTGTGTCCAAGTAAAAAACACTAAATCTTGATTCAGATAAACTGAAGTCATTAAAATCATCTTTTATGCCCCACAAGAAGTTCCTATTTTGACAGAAAAAGCATTTACTTTTCAGAAATATTTGAATTATTTAAAAAAAAAAATCCCAATAAAAATTACAGATTAAGAGAGAAGCAACAGACTGAAACTCTACTCTGGAAACCTCAGATCATCTACTCCTACTAAATTCCACTGCCAAAAGGGCAAGTGAGTAATAAAAAATTAAAATCTTGTCATTTAACCTTTCATCTAGTATGGCTACTTACATGCTTTGTTTTAAATGGAGGGAAAGTATACAATAGAGCAGAATTCAGCATCTTCCATTTCCATTTCGTCATAGAGTACTGATACCTTACATTGCCAGTAGACATAGAATGCTCAGTTGTCAAGAAAATAAAATAGATGTGACCATTTAAATGTATTGAAATACTATATAAATTAAGAGAATTATGTGTATGCTTCATCTTCAAACTGTAATCTCATCTAAGAATCACCACCACACACATAAAAGCAAGAAATCACGAAGGAATGGCATGATGAAAAGGTTTTATTCGTTTGGGTTTAAATGGTAGTACTGTCATGAGAAACAGGCAACGTATGCAGACTGCTGCAAATGAGCTCTAATTAAGACAGAACACTGTAGAAAGACAAGCAAGACACAGAATATCTAAACCTAATAGGGAAAAAAAGCCATCACAGGATATTTAATTTTATATTTAGAAGGCCTGGTTTTATGTCCTTCCACTTTTATAAAGATAACTGTGCAAATAACAAGCAGAACCAACAGAGAGAAACCACGAGTTATAAATATTAGCGAAACTTTCCAAAATATCTTTGTTAATCGACAAATCTGTTATAACTGCAAAACTCCTACAGAAGAAGAAAATTCTGCCTGTCTAGTTCTCCTGGAAGCAAAGAATTCCAGTGCACACAGACTCCTGCTTCCACTTCTGCAAAACACTGGGTTAGAACCTAGCAACGATCTAGATTTTCATATTTTCTAGTCTGAACCTCCATGAACAGCAGTTTGTGTTAGAGAAAGCCAACAAATGCCACAGCACATTCCTGAGCTTTGTCCACTGGTCCTTCTCTCCGAGTCCTTTGCATGGGCACAGTTATATCATGTCCTTGTAATAGAAATCTCATCTCTGCAAATTCTGATATGCCTTCATGGTATTTTAGTGAACCATGGTAAAGAGGTAAGAGCAGAAAGGGAAGGCAAAGTTTCTCAGAGTTTTTTAAGTCTGCATCTTCAAAGGTGTTTGGTCACTGCAAATGCTTAAACAAAGCTCCTTAGTAGAAGGCTTAAGCAGTGACTCCCAGTTTTGGGGTTTTAAATGTGTATCACACTACTAACAAACTTCAGTTTTTCTTGTAGGTCATCTGACATTCATATCACACTCTATTTGATAACACTATATAATTTCTTTCTGTGGAGCAGGTGGGGAGCACCTCCAAACTCAAAACCATTCTTGGAGAACTACTGAGCAGGAGGCAGAGCATCACTAATATGATCAAAGATACCTGTCAAACACAGTATTTTCATGTACATACAACCATGACCATGATCATCTATAATTAGTAACAGTTTCAGCACCTTTTTATATTGGAGTAAGAGATACTGGCAATAAATTCACACAGCACTACTTTTACCTCTGCAGGTGGGCAGTATCAACTGGCAGCTATCAAAATATAAATGAGATTAATTCTTGTTGATATTTTATATACACCAAAAAAACCCAAACAACTATTTTAGAGTGACTATTTCCAGTTCTGCAGGAAGCTTACACAGGATTAAACAGATCAGCATGCCATAATAATAATATCAACTAAAATTAAGAATGCCAAACAGACCCTTGTTCATGAACCTGTAACTGTCCAAAGCATTGATATTTTCACGAGGTATTCAATGCTTGATCTTTCCTGAAGATTATTTTTATTTGTAAATTTGAATAAAATGCAAAGAAACAAGCTCCCCTCTTTCTCTGTGTTTAACTCCCCAAGATAAAGTCTAACTTGTCTGTATTTTGGGCAGCATTACAAAAGAGGAGACTGTAGTGTGAAGCAAAGTGTGAGTAAATGACCCTTGCTGAAGTGTGCATGCTTAGACTTGGTTAAAAAAGAAGCAGCAGCAGTTGAAAAAGTGTTTGTGAAAACAGATGAAGAATAGATTAAATTAATCTCACTCTTTTTTTTTTGCCTTTACGTGTACATCCTCCCTGTTTACCAGGTACCTCCTCATTAAACTCATTACTTACATGTCTTCATACCCAAAGCCAGTTGCAATAACAAGAACTTGCATTTGTCCAATAAAACCTATGAACAGTGCTGAATATTTTTGCACGCCATCTACCGGTACTTTTTTTCCCCAAACCATGACATCTATCATTAAAAAACCATTTTTGTCATGAAAGACATAGTTGAGCAATTTCAACCTTGCATGGAGTTCAAGATTTGCAGCCAAGCTGGAGCAGCTCTTGCCTGCAGCAAGCTGCATTTGGCTGCATAGATTATCAATTTTGATGTGTTGGAGCAACCAGTCATCAGGTGCATGAGCAGCAGCTTCTCTCCCAATCCCCTGCTCCTGCCTCTGCAAGGAGTTACTGCCTCCATCCCTGCACTCCTCTGTGATGCTCATCCATCGATACACAGCCTCACTTCCAACATGTCAGCCACAAACTTTATTCTCACCGGCATCCTCTCCCCACATTTCCACAGTCCTTTAGTGAGGATCTGTGAACAAATTCACCCCCCTACGCAAACAACCCACACACACACACAGAATTACAGAGGCTTTTTAAAGCCTTTTGAATAGTTATTTGATCTCTCTGAGCTATAAGACTTCATAATAATTCCAGGCCCTTTCCTTAGCTTCTTAATGCTGCCAGCTCTCCCACTTCCATGAGCCAGTGTTTCATAAAGCCCCAGCTGCTGCAATCAAGATATCTGCAAGGGAAGCTCAAATCTTGTTTTTAAAGTAAATTTCCAGCCTTTGCAGATGAAACGTCTGAAAGCACTGAGGCCCCAGGCTCAGAAACAGGCAAACAAGCCCTAAATGCATTATTAAAAAAATAATCAAAGCCTTGGAAAGAATGAGTCATTAGTTTTGAATTCTTTAGATACATAATAATAATTTTTGGTGAACACTTCACCACTCAGATTCCACCTTAAAAAAAAAAAAGTTATAAAAACAGCTCTAAAACTGACCAACAAATTCAGCCCTTTATTCCCTGCCTCTCCTCCCAGCAGGCCTTCATCTCATCAGCTGCTGAGATTGCAGGTCCCAAACTCGTGGTCTACAAGGAGCTGAGATCTTCCAGCAGGTAGGCTGGCTTCAGCCTGCTGTTAAACAGAAGCACACATTGCAGGCCTTCGAGATAAATGCCTTTATTAAAACACGGGACAAAATCTCCACAAAGGTCCAATGTTGCTGTGTGGAACTGGAGAGAAAACTTGCTGTGTGAGTGAGAGTGAAGGTGCATTAAGCCTGTGTGTGTGTATCGGGTTTTGTTGTATCCCACATGGCTCTGCATATTTTGTGGTCTCACTAAATTGAAAGTGCATTTACACCCAACAAAGTGTGATATACCTCTGCCGCAGTTTTAACTGATTATTCTATATTTGTCTTTGCCAAAAACACCTTCAGTCATAGCAACACTACAATTTCTGGAATGGACAAATAAATAAGTTCCTTAGGAGGAAAACTCACATGTCCTTTTTCCCTCTGTTTAAATATAGCACACTTTCTACTGAATGAATATAACCTTTGTATTCAGTATCAAGGACCAGACTTACTAAAATAAACACACAGATGTTTATACACATCCAAGTTGCAGACCCAACATCATGTGTATGCAAGATCTTTTTTTTCATCAGTCTGTAGTGATACATATGTGCAAACAAATGTAAAAGGTGTAGCTCTTCAGGGGTACCTCAGACAGATTTGTACACGTGTACCAGGCTAAAATTTGGCTTTCCCTGCCAGATTTTCAGGAACTTATCTTGTAAAACCTTGATCCATATATTTCAAGTTGTAACCAAGCCTTCCCTGAAATAAGTTGGCTGGAAAACCTTTAGCAAGTATAGTGGATACAACTCACATATGAGTAAAGCAGTCTTAGCTGAATTAGAGATAATTTATGAGAAGAGCATCCATATTCCCATAGATATCTAGAACAGTTACTGTAAAATAAGTAATTTTTAATCCAGGATGTACTGTACAGACAAGGCAATATTTTAAAAATCTTTCTACCTTAAAATATCAATGTAAATAAGTATGAAATTATTTTAAAACCACAAATGTTGTGTAAACACACAGGAGGGACATCTTCTATTTTCTGAGTACTTTACAGTAGCTACCTTAAGCTTCTTTTATCTCTTAAACCCATCTCCAGCTCTATACTGGCCCTTCATCCTGGTACATATATTCCATGGACAAAGTGCTGGTGTCCTCTTCCTTGTGGTCTTCACCTCCTTAACCCGCACTTCTACCTGCTATCGATACTCTCCGCTTTCCATCCTTGCCAGCCTCATGTGCCTTACTCATCCCCAGTGGCTTGTATTTGCCTCTCTTGGCTGAAGCTACAAACTTGTATGTGCAGAAATGTCACTGTTTTTAAAGCACTATATAAAGATGGTGCGTTATACTAAAGATAGATTTGAGCATCCTTCCTCGCTCCGAGAGCTATCTCGTTCTTCCAACACTCCCGTTCAATTCTGTGGGCCAAATTTTGTCATTCCCTTCATCATACAGAGTAGAATCTCAGACTTTGAATAGTCCCACTGATTTAAATGGGACTTACACAATCAGCCATTAGTAAGAATGGGAAGAGAAGCTGACATTATATAGTAACATTTTCAATATGTCTTCTAATGGCACAGAACAACCGACTAATGACGAAACCTTTGCAAAAATGTAACTGCCATTGCTATTTCTTTTTTGACAAACTAGAAAATCCTCATTTCTGTGAATGGCATTAGTTTTAAAGAATATCGTCCAAATTGTATTATAGTGATGCAGTGAAAGCTCAGAATAAACAGACCTATGCATCTGGTTTTACTTTACAGTATAGCAGAAATGGTATGTTATCTAAAAGAAGAAATAAATTACCTATAACTGTTTAACACCAACAATCCATCCGTTCACAAAACAAAGCTATGACAAAGAAGAACCCAAATAAAGAAATATACACATAGTTCACCAAATCCACATACAGGTGGAAATAAAATATAGCTGGCTGAAAAAGAATTTCTATGCATTTATCCAATTTTTTAAAGTAATCATACATTAGCATCATTAATTTTCAGTACACAGAAGCATAAAGCCACTGAGCGTCCTGAAGAGCAAGAAATGAAGGGTAAGGCCTCGAAACATAAAGGAACTTAACATTTGAAATGGTCTTATTTGTTGAATTAATGCATTCTCTGTGTTGCAGACCAAACCAAAGTCCTAAAATAAAAGAACTCCTTTAAATATGCTCCACTGAAAGGAATAGATCTGTTAAAAATAACATTGCAGGTGCCACACTATTATTGTGTATACATTGCTGCTGTATTTTTAATAGTCACTTATTCCTTTGGAGTGCAACTTGTAAAAGAATTATTCATTCTCTCTATGCATACATTTTAAGAATAATTCACTGTACTTTTCCAAATTATTTTCACAGTGTACACACACAGGAAAGGATACAAAACTTTTCCCAGGCTACATTTGAAAGCTTGTCAGCACTCAGAGCTAAGGCCTTTAATCCCAGGCTTTAAATAATTTAGGTAACACTTGATTACTCCATTGCTGGAACGTCAAGCTCTGCAAAATCTGAGTAACACAATATTTAAGGGGAAAAGAGAGAATACTCTACTATAAGCACAATACATTTCCTGTAAACAAAACGTGAACTGTAGCCTGGTGTTTGCAATGCAAACTGTGGTAAAGCACCACTGAGGCTACCCCCCCAAGTAACACTTTATTCTGGTTTCCACTAACAAAACCCTTCAGTGAGGAGTTCTGTAGTGCAGTAGTAGCAGCTTACATGTTACAAAGTACGATATTCAGAGGGCTTAAGGAAGAGCTTTTCCCTAGGTTCATACTACTTAGTGATACACCCTAGCTAAAATGTGCACATCGGCTTCAGACGAACAAAAAAGCCCACCCCCACAGCACATGCACGCACACCATTTAGTCAGGGGGAAAAAAAAAAAAGTTTTTACCTTTCTTCTGGACTATATTTTTTTTCTTGAGAGAACAATTTCATTTTCTCAGGTAATCCACGGGGGATTCAGTATTTGCTGTCTCTATGCATTTGTTAAATAAAAAAATAGTACAACTCGCTTTGTTCTCTTAGGTACAACTGTACCTGTACTGTTAACAAAGTCTGAACTACCTCGATTTTTCAGTCGTGTTCTCCACTCAAAAAATAGTTTTAGCCAACAAACTGAACTTCTCTCTACAAAGTTATTTAGATAATTTTCATGGGGTTAAGAAGCATGAATATCACAATGTGGGCTGTGTGACAGTCTATGCCTATTTCGTTACATACAAACACCAACTTACTTAAGAATAATTAAACATCCTAAAAAATTATCAGAAGGCAACAAAGAAGGAAAAAAAAAAACAAAAACGCCTCCCCCTGCGAATTAAATTATCACTTATTAGGTCCTTTAAGATCCCTTTTCACCGCTGCCTTTGAATCCTTTTTTGCACAGAGGAATACAAAGTTTTTCTCTTAAATCTATCAGTTCCTTTTCACTCCAAAGCTCACCGGTCAGCCCTTTGCAATACATAGTGCTAGAAAATCAGGATCAGCAACAACAAGCCCACGATTGCCCTCAGCAGAGTCAATAAATGGCACATTTGACTCTCTCATACCATTTTGCACCAAGTCCTTACACAACTACTGCCCTGACACCTCATCCATCAGCTCTTAAAGCACAAGAGCAGCGCCCCACAAGCAAACCTCTTCTCTCCTACGCCATCTCCAGAGTTGAGGCCCAGATGAGAAACAGCCTTATCTTCCAATATAGCAAGGATACACCTCTAAGATGAGACCTTGGCAATTTGACCTAAAGCCATCCTTACTTGCAAAACAAAGTCTCCATCATCTTCAGAGCAAGAAGGGAAGAGAGTGAGAGGGAAAACAGGGGTGGGGGTAGGGGGGAAAGTCCAGTCCTCTCTGACCTGATTGGAAACTTTGTTGTGGCAAAAAGAAAAAAAAAAAATCTCTTTGGCCAGTTGAGAAAGTGCCTATGGTTGCTCTTGTATTGGGAGGGTCTGTTCAGGGTTTCTCAATCTTCTTTTCTCTCTCTCTCCCCCCTCTCCTTCTCCCCTTCTCTTGTTTCAAAAGGGGCCTCTGGTCAGCGCTGATTAATAAGTGTTTTTTGTTGTGAAGTGTTGAATAATAGAAGATAGCCAGTGACCCAGGAAAGACTAAACCTTGTGCTACTTTATTGTGGCAAGCTGAGAAAGGGGCTTTGGGACAGAGACCCCAAGCACTGACCCGCACACATCCTGCGGATTCCCTATTCATTCTCACAGCCTTCCAGTCGCCCAGAGCTCCCATTGTTTGCCAAGCAACAATGGAGATTTTGCACAGAAAGTAAAGCTCTCTTCAGATTCCTCCCTGATGTTTTGCATTTGGGGAAACAATCATCCTTAACGTTTTGGGGTTTTTTTCCCTTAGCTGAATTTCATGAAAATTCCTAGGATTTGGGCTTTTATTCTCATCGCTCAAGACTTTCTATACAAACTAAGAAAACAAACATTTTCGCTTAATAAATACTTTCTTTTTTTTTTTAATTACACAACACGTTTTTCCTGGGGTACTGCTTCCCTAGCGATTTCAGGGGAAAAATGAGGTTTCTTTTCTTTTATTTCTTAGCATATCACTATGCTTTAATGCACACTACGTATCGCTGCAGTTCCTAAAAATAACTGCATTCAAGCATCCTCTTTTTTGAGTGGGAGCCAACTGGAGAGTGCTGCTCCTTTCCAAAAAAAAAAAAAAAAACAGAAGATTGAAATCTCTTGGTTTATTTCTGCCCCGATTAGGCAAGCCTGGTTTTTATCTCCTCGCAGGCTGGCCCCTTCCCCACGCTCCAAACAAAGAGTTCATCCGCAGCCACCAAGGAGGGCAAATGCCACTCCATAGACTTGCTCTGATTTACCTGTAGGGCCCAAATCACATTTCTCATTCTAACTTAGGCATTTATTTGCACTCCATCCATGTGGATAAACAACTCTTGCATCTGTCGAGCTTTTGGGTGGGAACACGGCTAGATGGATCAGAGGCCTCAGGATCCCAGAGTTTTGTTTAATTGCTTTCTCCGGCCTGTTATACATGGATTTCCATTCCTCTATGGCATCCACTTACACATGTCATCAAGTGGCTAGGAGGTTTGGGTGTTTGGTTGTGCCTCGTGTTTGCGGGTTTTGTGTCTTGTTGTGAATTTACTAGGCATTAAAAAAAAAAAAGGAAAGAAAAGAAGAAACAAAAAGAGCAGGAGGACGTTGCAATCAATAGGACAAATTCCTGTTAAATTGCTAAGAACGGGATTTCTTCCCCCTCAGTTATTTGAATTTATAACTGACTGAACATTTTTATCAGGACCATTGCTTTCTCTCGGTGTTTACACCTGCGTAGGGAGGTCTAGGAATCCACCCTTTGGAGGTGCGGGAGAAAAGACCAGTCTGTCAGAGAAACCTTTAACAACTGAAGGGGGAACAACAGTCTTTATTAAGGATATTGGGTAGCAGAATTACCTTGGCGGGGGCGGGAGGCGTTGTAAAACATCCATTTGCAAAAGGCTTTCAGGCTGAAACCTTTTCATCGGTGGCGAGGGGAGGGGGAGGCAGGGCGGGGGCTCGCAAACCCCCAGCTATCTCCATTTGTCAGCGCCACAGAGGAGGGGTCGTAAAGCCAGCGGTGTGGAGGGGTGGGCTGCCCGGTGGTCCGCCAGCCCCGCACGCCCAGGGGCTTGTTTCCAAAGCGGGACGCGGCTACAAGTGCAATGAGCGCGGCGGGCTCAGCCGGAGCCTGCCGCAGCCCCGGCCCGGGGCGGTGCAGCGCTGGGGACCCCGGCCTTTCACTTTCATGCCCACTACCTCCACTTAAAACGTTAGGAAGGGGAGAAAGGGGC
>VYZV01043719.1:64204-85577 GCA_013401275.1 Pandion haliaetus | reverse complement strand
GGCCTCCGCCACCGCGGCGCCCCCTGGCGGCCGCGCCCGGCGCCCAGCCCAGTGCAGCGCAAGCGAACCCGGCGCCGCGCTCCCCCCGCGCTCCCTCCCCGCCCCCGCGGCGGAACTCGGGGAACTTCAAGTAGGAGCAATTTAGAAGGCACACTCCCCATCGAAAATAGCTTTAGCACGTTAAAGGCACGTCGTTCTAAAGGTTTTGCGATGTAGAGTCAAAAGCTATCTTTTCATGCCTGCCTAAAGGAAATCGCGGCCATCCCTCTCACGTAAACATGTCAGCGTTGTAGAGTATCAGCTGTGACGTGAAAATAGGAAGGGAAATGGGCTACTACATGCCTGCTACAGCTGTTGAGGCAGTCTGGCGCATCAGTTTCACTCAGGGACAAACGGTCCTCCTATAGCAAGGGGCAAAGTCAAGGTATCGCCCGGTTACAGAGACAGGCCAGTCCTCTTCAAAAAGTTAAAACTAAGCCTTTCATTTAGCTTATGAATCAGGCTGATTAAATACCAACGTTTCATTTTGTTTCATCTGTCCTCCTGTATTCAAGGCGGTGGCTGAGAAAGGTGTAGAGCACGGGTAAGTCAGGCAGTAGGCCAAGCAAGCCCTCCAGAAGAACAAGCGCTCTCCCACTGCCTGTGGGACAGAGCCTGTCCCAGCAGCAGGATCTTCCCCGATGACTCCACTGAGAGACGCAGAGAAGCAGCACCACGTCCGGCGCTTCAAGGCCTGGTGCACGACTGCGACTGCCACAGTGCGGGAGAGTGGATGAGCCAGCCACCAAGGTATGGCATGAGATTCATTTTCACACTCTGCACAAACTTCGTTACGTTCCTTTCATCTCACTTAGCTCCGCTGATAATGGTAAATTACCACAATAGCTGAGTGAGATAATAGAGATAGTAATTTGCAGTGGAACACGAATTAATTCTCTCTTAATCGGGAACTGCCTTAATAGCATGGTAGGTATTAATAGCACAGCACTTCTTAATATTAAGTATTTGTGTGTCTGAAGTAGTCTTAAAAAATTCTGACTAGAGAAGTCCCACAATCAGGAAACAGGGAAGAAATACACAATTTGAAATACACTGTTACTATAAAATATTTGAAAATGTAACTTGAGGACAATTTGATTAGCACCAGGAAACTACCAAATTAACTTAATGTACTGCTCATGCTAGCTCATGCTAAGGTTGGTTTATAATTCTCTGTATTAAAGTAATTCTTTTTATTAGGCGGTGAAGTACAGGTTGCATGTTGAATAATATTAACTTAAATACACAATAGTTGTACAAAAGTACTTAAAATTTAATCTAAGGTTGTTAACTCTATCACTAACAGGTTTTGTGTAAGTGTTCTGTACAAGAAAAGACAAGATGAAGTATCTATTCACAGGAACTAACTAGTGTACATTTAAACTGATCTTAATGAATGCAGGTGGTAAAGGAGTTAGTAAGCAAGGCAATAGCATTAATTTCTTAGCAATTCTAGCAGAGTATTACAGAATCCTTTGAAGACATCTTTACAGTGCTTGGAATATGGAAAAACCTAACATACTGACAGGTCTTTCCTACTTCAGAGGGCTGTGACACACCTGCGTGAAAGAACTGTTCCGTCTTTTCTGTACCTAAAACTTCCTCCACACACCATTCAGATCTCGCAAACTAGACCAATAGAGGTGTTTAAACTATTTTTTGACTATTTAAAGATTTATGATTTGATTTACTGTTATACATCCAGAGTACAAGGCAATCAACTGAGAGAACATTTTTTAGTGAGCGTGCAGGTCACTGTAAAAATCTCTTACCTTCGCACTGTTGTTTTTCAAACCTAATTAAGAACTTTTTGCTATTTGTTCTTTCTTTAGACCATATATGTTCAGTCTACTAATATTTGTGGATAAAATGAGAAGAGCAGCTATGAGAGGAAAACTAAAGGTACAGCCTTTAAATTTTTTACCACGTACGCTTCCAGGTAATCTGACAGATTGGGGTGAAGTCCATTAAAAATCAAGGGCACAACTTCTTTCAAATTAGCCAAACTGGGATATCTCTGACTGCTATTAAATTGAACAAAATAAAAAAATAATTATGGGGCTGTCACTAATTAAAGCAATTATTAGTGAAATGTTGACCTATTTTAAAGATTCATAGTTCCTCATCTGTCTTCTGCAGAGGATTCTAAAGGCCAATCAGAATAAATCATTTCCTTGAAAAGAGTGCCAAAACCCCAAAAGAACACAGAAAAATGGGAGGGTTTTCCTTCTTTGCATTTCTTTTGCTCAATTTCAAGCAATTAAAATGTCAGATTCCCTGCCCTAGTCAAACCAGTGAAACCAGGTGTAGGTTTCAGATCCCAAGTATTTAAGGAATACTTAGAAATCCTGACTTTTTAGCCATCAGGTAAGAAGAAGGAAGTGATAATTTTATCACAGTCAGAACAAAATCAAAACAACGTATGTGCCTGTTCAGATAGATCTCCTGTATTTACATGTTCACAAGCTTGATTTTAGTAATCTTTTTTAGCAAGAAGTTGCGCTCTTAAGACCAAGAGCAAGGTTTAAACAGACAGGACGAAGATTCAAAGCATGCAGGATGCAATACATGTTTGGAAAGGAATTCCATCCTTCCCTTCATGAAGTCTTGATTTAAGATGGTGCTGCAGCACATACTGCAGACCCCAGCTGTGCTCAGGCCCCGCAGCTCCGTGCCGGGGTAAGAGCCCCTGTGTGCTCAGAGCTCCCCTGACTGCCAGGACAGGGCAGATACTTTGGGACTGTTGAATCCACTTGAACTGAAGGTTCATACTACTCACACGAGTAACGGGTATGACCAAGGCGAGTGTTCACACTATATGCTTAGTGCAGTCAGTTAAATGCACCCAGGGGCTTCCTAATACTATATATGCACAAAATAAGGCATTAATTCTGCATTAAGAGAAGAAGTGCATAATAATAGCAGGATGGCCCAGAAACACTTTTCCTATCTATGAAAAATGTAGGACTTTTGGCATATTATGTAAGAAAGAATAGAATGACTTTAAGGACTGGGAATAATAGAAACAGAATTAAATGTCATGTGAGAATGTGGAAGATCACACTCTGGAATTAATGAAACTGTTTCAGGTTATAAATTAGGACTACAAACGGCTGGACGCAGTGGGAGGAAAAAGACTTGGGGTATCATTTAGTTGCATATCTGTATGCCAGGTATGTGATAATCACCTGGAAAAAAAAGGCCAGTGGGACGCTTTTAGAGGAAATTATTTTATGCTATAACCCTAGGTGCAGGCAAGGCTTCATTGGGAAAGTTATGTACAGTCTGATCAGTCACGGTCAGGCAAAGGGCTGCCAAGACAGCAAAGAGGGTGAAGAACCTCCAGCCTGTGAGGTGATCACAAGAACTTGATTTGTCAGCTCAGCAAAGTGAAGTCAGAGGGGAAGTGTGATGGCTCTTGGCAAATATCTAAGAACAGCACTGGGATAGGCAAAGAAGTAGTTGTACTACAGGATGCTGGCACTAATGCTATCTTGAAAAAAACCCCAACAACCTAATCTAAGCTTAAAGGGAGGTAAATTCATAAACAGCCTTCTTGTAAGACTGGTGGAGGTGGGGGGAAAAGCTACTTTTAAGAGTGAGTAACTGAATTCATTTACGGGAAGATTATACTGATCCTCTTTTTCTAACATGTTGAAATCTTTAAAAAATTGAAAAAAAACAACAGAAGAGATTTCAGCCTGGATCAAGCAAAATTATTTCACATATATTTATTAGTTCTAAATCTATGACAATTCTAAAATAAAAGGTTGTTTTGAAAGAGGGAGTGAGAGAAAGAGAAACATAAAGAACGAGACGAGAGCAAGAACAAGAGAGGAAGAAAAAGAGAAAGAGAGAAAAAGAAAAAGACAGAGGAAGAGACAGGGAGAGAAAGAGGGAGAAAAAAAGGGAAACAGGGAAAGGGAAATATTTTCAAAGCAAAGAAAATGTTTACAACAAGGTGTTTTAATCCATTCATTCAAGGTCTTTTTGAGTTGGGTAATTTATCAAAATGTACTGTTTCAGTGTTTGGTTCCAATGAATCAGCATTTTTTTCTTAATTATTAAAAACCCTAAAAGCTCTGCTATACAAAAACCACTCTGTTCTTCTTTGAAGTGTTCCTTCAGTCATTATGCATAACTTGCATAATAAGATAGACTTCAATATATGAATAATATTGTAAGCTTACAGGAACAGAAAATCAGGGTATGTTACGGCTTTATTAACATTGCTGGAAATAAATTCTTTCTTAAGATTCTCTAAATCAAGGCATTCAAAAGCTTTTTTTCTTTATTCATTTTTCTGATTTGAAGCAAAGAGATAAGGAAAGTGCAAAGATAATGTGTAAATTTTGTGGACTGACAGAAGAACATTTAGCAAGGTTTATGTGGTACTAACTGTAGGTAATCAAAGAATTGTAGTTCCTAGATTTTTTATGATTAAATGCAAGTCGGAGCTCTGATACATTGTTTTTGTCTTCATGGTGGTTTGCACACAGGCATGCATAGATTCAAAAATATGAATAAATAAATACACCCAGCTATCAACTATATTAATATTAATCCATTTTCAAACAATTAGCAGTTCATACAGGCATGTTATATCATAATCAAGCTTCAGCAGTACATAACCTTCACATAATAAAAATGTTTTTATTTTCCCTCAATTTTGGAGACAAAGCAAGCATTGGAAAAAAGTCACCTAAGGATGCAAAAGTTTGAGGAAACCCTAAATACAGGAAAACAAGAGGTTAGAACTGAAATCGACTGTTTTTACCATCTTAAACTACAAACACTGATGCCTTTCCAGATATAACACGAGCCTGCAAGATGACAGCTATTCTATGGCTCATGTGGATGTCAAGGACCAAAGATCAAAGACTACCCAAGCTAATCTGCATGGAAACTGCAAAAGTGCTTGGAATATTAGGGGAATACAGAAGCTGAGTATTTTATTAGGAAGAACACAACTGGTCTTGATTAGAAATGAGGACTGAGATTCAGTACAAAGTTAAGCAAAGAGAAATAATTCTGCAACTTCAGAAGTTTACACCGCAATATGGAGAAGCACAGAAAGGAGACGAATAGTTCAAAGAGCAAGAGAACTGTGAAAACTACATACAAATGTTTTTTAAATGTATAACATGGTTTCTTCAGTTGCGTATGCTCATCCTTTTACATTCAGCTTAAAACACTTGTGCAAGCAACTTTATTTCCAGCAAACATTAACATTTTGTGGGCAAACACAAAAATCCCGAGGTGTTTATGCCTCCACATGCACATGTTTTTGTTCAATTTATTCAAGCACTTATCCTCTCAGAAAGTAAGAACAATTCTGTCCAGCAAGCAAGAACCACAGACAGGCCTCAAGTGAATAAGGAATGCCTTCAAAGAGCTTTTTTCTGCTGAAAACTGAAACATCCACTGAGCATGTCAGAGGAAGCTGTGTCTGCTGGATTCCTGACTGCAGCGTATTTCTTTCTTGAGCCACATGAAGTAGGACGAAGGGCAGAGGAGATGCTGAGCAGGGATAACCTTTGAGTGCTGGGACTGCAATTTCAGCCCAACAGAATGAGCAGTAGAAAGTTGGCTTTGAATCTGCTGGAATTATACAGAAACATTAAATTATTGTGTTACATATACACACATGAATTAATGTAACACAAATCAATATAATGGGCAACAGTATTGCATATGTTCCCCATCCAAAATTCTGCGTTTCCCTGTTGTGTTTCAGAGTTTGCATCCTATTGCACACGATTCCTACATTTTCCTTAATTTTAGAAACTGTCCTACTAGCAACCACTGCTCTTCTGGCTGAGAACGACAAGGTGAGGTTTTAGCCATCAACACTGTTCAGCGTCAGGAGCAAAGTTGGGTGAAATGAACCTTCTACCCTTAGGTGAGATGGACTGGATCTGAAATGCCTGAGTTGCACACAGACTTGCCATGCCCTCCTATCCCTACTGAGAGCTGACATATTTGGAAAGTGATTGCAATGGTAGGGAGGGATTAGCAGACATCACACTAACGGATCATGTTTTCTGACGGTTCCGGAGAAAAAAAACTAAGGAGAGCTGGAGATGTTCTGGAAAGCTGATTTAGCAGAACTGAATTTCCTACTTTTTCAGTTTGCCTAAGAGTGAGAGAAAATCTAATGAAATAGGTATTCTTAACAGAGCCAAAAATTCTCTGAGCTCTCCCAAACAATCAGCTTCAGAAAAATAAAACCCTGAAAAATGCACAGCAAGAACTTAAGAATATGACCAAGATGAATAAGGAAAAGTGACTTGACACTTTTTACTTAAAAGTCTTCTATATTCTGGCTTCTGATGATGAATTATTTAAAAGGTGTTTGGAAAACCTCATCGCTTATGGGAAAAAATCTGCATCTCTAAAGAGATCACAGCTTTGTTGTCAGGATCCTAATTTATTATTTCAATATACCATCTCAGGGGTGCCCAGCTACTGAAACAAGAAAAAGTAATTTTAAGAAGTTTATTTACCCAGTTTTCTTTTTTTCCTCTGAATACGATGTAATAGGCGTGACTATCCTTCCTCTAGATAGATCCTGGGAGGGCTTGTGAAGACAGCACGGCACAGGGGGCCTGCAGAACCATGCCAGCAGCCTCAGACACAGCAATTGCTAGACAGCTGTTGTCCAAATTCAACAATATTTATAATCTTCCATCTAATGGCTGGTTCTCACCACGGAGAACTCCAGGGATAGTAACTTGCTGGTAAGCCCACATTTCAGTTCTGGTACTCAGTCTAGGCTTCAGTGACTACCTATCGAAAGCTCTCGAGGTCTGCCTACTCTGGCAGGAGTGGATAAGCATATGTATATATACATCGCACAGTCCTTCAGCAGGTTGTGTTCCCAGTGCCATGGTTTGGGAAGCACTGGTACAGCTTATTGAAGTTCCAGCTAAAGTTCCCGGCATAAGAAAAAGCTGTGACCACAGCAGTACTGGTTATTACAGAAGTTCTGTCATTGGAAGTGATTAAGAAGAAACCAGACCAAGTATTTCTGCAGGTCAAGCACTGGCAGGGCAGAGGAGCAACATTACAAACATTACATTTTCAGGATCTCATTCGTGTGATTCTCTCCGCTCCTCTCTACTACTTATATGATGCAACTCTGTTTATGGCAAAGTAGGGACTGCTTAATCAGGACAGTCTAATGTATGGGCAATTATCCAAAGCCACATATTTTCTAAATTCTGTATGGGCAGAGATGGAGCTTAAGAGCTCTGTAGGGATCAGAGCTGCTAACGAACTTCTAAGGAGGGCTCTGGGGACTGGGATGTGCATAATGAGAAAATCTGGATATTCAGTGTGAAGAACTCTCCCAATTTAGCTGCAGTCTATGTAAATTAAATTTGTATTTAATGCTTGTCACTATGCAGTCCTCTTCAGCACTGGGATAAATTGGGTAGCCTGTGATTTTTCCCTTTTTTGTTATTAGTGTGGCTGAAAGTGGTTTGGAAAGGCGACACTTGGAAAACTTGGTCAAGCACGCTGTTGGGAAGTCCTATTATATAGCCAAATTTTCCTGTTAGCTCCCACCTCTTCAGGCTACAGCATCATATCTTCAGGCTACATGCTTATTTATTTCCATGTGTTACATTTGAACATCATACCCACATAGTGTCTATGTATGTACATATATATGTGTGTGTGTATATACACACATACATTTATAACACATCTACTAAAACAAAGGGGTCTAGAGAACCTTTAAAATACTGGATTTGTAAAAGAAGAAGAGAAAAAAATCTTCCAAGATACTTAATTCTAAGTTTTCTTCTATTGTTCCTTCCACATAACTAAAAGTGCTTCCACTATATTTAACTTACGAAAGTCTGAAGATATCCTTGGTCTTTACCTCTAGTTCTAATCCAATTCCTTTGTTACTGAATCAGTTCAGAAAAACATCTCTGTTCAGGAAAGCACTTAAACATGCACTTAAGTACATTCTTAAAGGTAACTTCTCAAATCAGCCTAATAATTTAAAGTAGTGTTAATAAACACTCCTTAATAAACAATTCCATTTAATATGCCTTCACAATGTAGTGCTGCTCTCATATTCTTTCACGTTTCTCTGTTTTTACCACTAAGACAACAAATAGTAGGATATGGAAAGATGGCTCAATGGTTTTGATAGTCGAGGCTTAAGATAGCTTTGAAGAGCCTCATTTTCAGAAGCACACCACTTCAGAAAATCAGGTTCACAATGAAAGAGTTGTCCTCTGAGCCCCCTACATCAATTATTATTTTGGAAAACTTGACCGACTCTTCTAGGCAAACCATTATATCCATAGCAACATACAATTCAGCTTCCAGTTTGCCGCTGCGGTTTTGTAACCATTGATTGCATTGTCCATAGTTGTTGGAACTGATCACGACTGGTATGTGCATGTAAGCAATGCACATGTCTCTGTGTGTATGTGTACGAGGTACAAACCAGTGTTTGCCCCTGCAGAGTGTCCTTCCTTCCCCCAAAGCTCAGTCAGACAAGGCTCCCTGAGTGTAAACAGAGATTTTCCTAAAACACTCTCCACCACTTCGGCTTCTTTTCTGCAAAAAACGTGTGTGTGAGATTCAAGAATGGGATGAATTCTGTGACCAAGCACTTCAACAGTGGTACAGCAGAGGGGCTGTGGAAACAGTCCAGTCCATGGGCAGTGCAGCACAGGAGGACTGTCCACCATCCTGGCAGCCTGATCCCCACCCCAGTGACCCCAGCTGCACTCCAGCACAGTGCTTAATATTCTTTTATTCCTGACAGCAGCAGGGTGAGGGCATTTCCACTTTCTCCATCAACGCTCCCAGCCATGCACTACCTCTCTCCCACTGGTCTCAGCTCTGGAGCTGCAATGGGAATCTCCTGTTTGAGGGCCCACTCATAACTTGCAGGGCTTTTGTGAAACCCAGGCATTTTCCTCCTACAGTTCAGCAGATACTACCATGACAAGTTGTACTTGCACAAGGACGAAAGCACAAGGAAGGAATAAGTGTAAAGGGATGGGGGAAAAGCAACACTGTCACTGAGAAAAGGCACATAGGGCTTTATATTAAAGCTTGATAACTGGTCACACTTTACGATGGCCCAGGAACTAGCTGTAAGCTCCTAAGTGGCATAATTTAACAAATGCCCTGAGGAACAGGCTTAGTTCAGAAGTCCTCAGAAGAAAAAGAGATCTAAATGCATTTCATATGTAAATCTAACCAGCTCTACTTGCCAGACAAAAGGGATTTATCCTCTTGTTAGATTTTTAGCTTTATAATGGCAGTGGTGATCTTAGGGACATTCCTAGTCAACTTCAGAACTCCCCATTTGGTATAAATATGTTAGCTTAATAAAGTGGGGCTGGCCAGAAAGTTTGGGGGAAAAAAAAAGTGCTAAGATTTCCACATTCATGCTTCTTTCATATCAGAGGAAAAAATTACAATTCTCATATATTATTGGTGGGGGGAGTGAGCCACCATACACACACAGATGCACACAAGAGAGCACCTTACTCCTGCCAAGTCTTGCTACTATTGTTTTCTCAAAACCAACACAGCCTCTTTCCTCTCAGAAGTGAGAAAAGAAATGTGCCATTGCAAGCCATGGTTAATCTGATGTTGCCGCTACTCATGTAGCATCTCCCACTATGAGGACAGCATTTGGCCAGCCCTTGTCTCCTGAGAAACTGCATTTAGTTTGTGGCAGTGCCACAAAAGTAGACTGGAAACATAGCCCTCCTACTAACACACCAGTAAAAATTCCAAACTAAAAATGTTAAAGATGATGTCGACCCAATATTCCTCCTACATACATGAAACCTAAAATTGCTATAAGGGCTGCTCTTCATTAAAGTTCCATTAAATGGGCTGTTACAATAAATAAGCAAATTACTTCTAAGGACCACAGCGCATGGTTCCAGTCAGAATAATGCAGAAGGCATGATTTACACTGGGCAGATTTTCAAGCCTGTTATCAAAACTGTCAATCATGTCATGTCTGACAGGAATCCTGCAACATTATAATTTAAGCAAACATAGATATTGTTTACAAGGAATGCAGACTGTTTTTAAATTGTCTTTGTTATGCATAAGAAAGTTTGCATTGATGTACACATCTCTATTGACTTCAGTCAAATCTGCAGGAAGATGTCAAAAGATAAAGGCTGTCTGGAGCAACATGAGCTAACCAAAGCCCTGTCTGTAGACCATGGGTCTACTCCCTACTTCTTTTGGTCTCAGACAGACAGGAAAAAACAATATTCCTCTCTTATCTTCATGTGAGGAGCCTCTGAGCTGATTTAAGATCCTCAATCAAAATCAAAGAAAATTCTTGCCTCAGAGATGTTATTCAGCTTTACTGTGATGCAGGCAAACCTCCTCAGATGAAGACATCAGAGGAAGAGCTTTAGCTATCCCTCCTATCAACAATGTCTAGATAATCCCCTACAAAAACCCTAAAATCTGTCAATTGGGTATGGTGAGAACATAAAGTTTTATAGGTACTACATATTTAGAGTGGTTATACACAGGGCCTACTTGCATTCTCTGGAGCATAGGTTTTTGAGGAGAAAAAGTAAGACGGACTGCCTCCTGCATGGTGCCGTGATCAGTTTAACGTACATGCCAATAAAATTTGAGCAGCACTAACAACATTACCCTTTCTTTCTCCATATTGACCCCTTGCTTTTGTGCACAGGAATGCACACCTAGGTCTTCTTTGCAGTCAACTTATAGAGCATGTATAGACTGTGATGCCTTATAGAGCATCAGCTCCTCACTGGCTATTGATGAGAAGCACTGCTTTCTAGCCAACCCCCTGAGAGTCCTGCAGTTTACCATAGCATATGTCAATAGGATAACAATGTCAAATGTTTCACATGAAAAAGTGGAAAATGACTCATGAAACAGCCTGAGCACACACTGTAACTGTTCTTTATTATCTCAGCCATGGAAAGTTGTCAAGGCCAAGGTCCCTCCCTGCTAGGCACTGTGTGCGTGGGCTACTAGTAGTCAAGAGCCTCTTGACTACTAACCTTAGATGAAAAAACAGATACATACTAAAGTTGTGAGGAGCTGAAGGAAATTATGGTAAGTAGCAATCACAACGCAGCACATTCATAACCCTTGTCACGTTTCTTGGAGATGTCATGGACAGTATGTGCCCTCTCACTTGTGCGTCTGAGTAACAGCTCTTCTAGATTGGTGGGATTTCAGTGCAGGAGAGCTAGTGGAGCAGATAATGTGGTCTTGTACCGCTCACCAACTTCTCATCCCTTCTTGATTAAACCAATTCACTTCCAGTCCTCCCCTCACTTCTCTTGCCTTCTACCNAAAAAAAGAAAAGGAAAATAAACCCACACTCAGTTTCTACAGGAGCTGGGATTTCAGAGTCTCAGCTGAAAGAAACCAATGACAGTCAGGCACAAACTGAACTTGTAACTCCTTTCCTTACACTCCAAAATGGTTACCCCATTTAATTTAGCTTGACAAGCCCCACATTTGTTAAACTTAGTGACTCCTTGCATGGCTTATCCTTTTCCAAGAGAGAAAGAGGGGTGATGGAGATGGAGTTGTCAGCAGAGTGGAGAGCCAGGAAGGCTTCCATGGGCCAATACCCTAGGACGAACCATTACATTGCAGGGAGCACTATGGACATGAGCTTCTAAGACACTTTATAAGGAACCTAGAGCTGAGGGAGATGCTTTGCTTTAAAAGGTGAAACAAAAACAGTTAAGTATGGTACTTCTTGTAAAATTAGAATAAATCAAAACTGCTCAGTGTGGTGACTTGAAGGATGATTGTGAAACCCTAATTTTTCTGATTGGTTAAGGGAACAACCTCCACTCAATTCTGTAGTTTACCTTCATTTGCATGAACGGACAGAGATATTCATCTTCCTTAGACTTGGTTCCCTACAGGGAGCAATTCATCCACTTACCTACCTTTGGGGCTGAACCTCCTCCCAGAGGTGCCTGTCTCTCTCTGTCCGCTCTAGACGAGGTCCAGCTCAGGCTGAATGGTTTCTAGGCAGTTCAAGTTTCCCTAACCCCCATTCCCAGGGTTACATCCAGGTCTAAAAAGTGCAAGATTCAGGGCCATTACACTGGGCACAAACATAGGAAGAAACACTTTTGATTCCAGGGCCAGAGGCTTAGTAGATCTTCTAGCGCAATTTCTAAGCTGGCAGTGCTGCCTTTGCTGCTTTAATGACTTTTATGGAGATGTGGTCTCTGCAGCTACTGATAGGACAAAAACAATTTTCCTGGTCTTGCATTCACAGCACTTCCTTTAGAGGAATTATATCTTTTCCTGGTTTAAACAAATAAAATAGTATTTGGGCTATGTGTTTCAGGTGATTAAAACACATTCACTTGTGATACTGCTTATTCCCTGCAACAGGGAGTGAATTTTTCGGATTATGCACATAGCTAAAAACCCATGAATTTTGTCATTCATATCCATAAGCAGCATGGCAAGCTCACAAAAGCTATTACGTTTCAGTTACACAAGTGTGTTAAATTAGTCAACTGACATCTGGCATGAACTATAAATTGCTCTCAAAATTCTTCTAGAAAGATTATTATATTATTATTAATTTGCTGTGTATGTCAAAGCATATCACACACACAGCAATCCTGAAATTAATTAGCATTTTCAAGATCACACCGAAAAGGCCCACAAAACCAGCAGAAATAATCTCCAAGATACTAGCAGGTTAAGCAGTGCTGGCATAACTTGTCTTCAACATATGTCCTTCAATCCATCTTTAAGAATAAAATAGAAGAAACTTTTTTTTAAACAATCTCTTTGTCGCATATCCTTGACTGTTACAAATTAGGCTCAGAGGCTAAGATATCATTTGCAATTTATATTCACTAAAAACAAAGCATTTAGAAAAATGACAGTATTCTTTACTCATTTTCTAGCAATTCAAAGCCACCCCGATAAGATACCCAGTTAAATAAAGGAGCACAGAGAACAGCTTAACTGTTTAAGCATGATTTTGAACACAGGGCTCCTTTCTGGGTTTACTGTGGTCCTTCAAAATACCTAGATAGGGAAGCTGACTAATACTTCAATAAACCTAACATTCAATAAAATGTCATTCAATAAAATTTCAAATAAAAAAATCATTCAGAGCATAAAGAACAAGGTTACATTCAACAATACTTTATGAACATGCTTAATTTTCAGCACATGAGTACTCCTGCTGAAATCTTGTTGAAACTTTTTTTTTAACTGCTTATTATAATTTTTTCCATAAAAACAGAATGACATTTCAGCCAAAGCCCCTCCAGTTGAAAGATCGAGAGCTACAGTAAAAAGTCAGGCACTTGAAGAAGTTCAAGTATGCCAGAATCACTGTTGCCTGGGAAGCCTCATTGCATCCTCCCTTGTGGCATGGCAGCACAGTCACAGAAATAGCACATGAAATCCTTTTCCCACCCATGACTGCAGCAGACAGCTCAGACAGCAGAAGCGAAAGTTATGCAGGAAACCCAAATTTGGTAGTGCCTGCTTCCAGGATTTTGGACTTTGCAAATTACCTCAAATATATTTAGCAGCGATCCTGGGATATGTTCTAGAAAGGAGGTGCTGGATGCCCACTCACCAAGTTGTTGGATGCTTCATAACTTTTACCACCCATCTCTATGCACCACTGAGTACAATTTTTCATGAATATAGAAAACATAACCTTTAAATAAATAAAGGAGTATTAACTCTCTTCTACCCAGCTGCTAAAAAATTTATTTCCAGAAATATCATATTTGAGGGTTTACTATAACAAAAAATATGAGATTGAGTAAGCAACGTCAGCCTGCAGAATGAAAGCACCACCATTGTCAACATCTCTGTACTTTGAGGTTGTTTTTCAAAGTAAGGGGGATGTGAACTAATCTCTCAATGGTTCCCCACAGTCATTGCTTTGGATTTAAAAGAGGAATGGTGACAAGCCTAAGACTGCAGTGAAAAAAGCCTTCAAAACTCGCATAACTCAGCATAACTCATGCAAAAACAGCTGCCTGGGTCTGCAGAAAGCCTGAGACCATGCCATAAAAGCGAAACAACAAAGAAAAAAAAAAAAAAAGCTTCCTGAACCTTTTCTCTGAACAGCCACTAGTGTAAAATACAAGTGGTACAGTCAAGAACATGCCTACACTGCCTATGTGTGCGTGGAAACCAGAAGCCTTTCAGCACTGCTGGGTTTAGCCACATCACCTACTTGAGGCAAATGCAGGTATCTAAATTGGAGGCATTCAGTTTCCCTTATGGGTCACTATCTTTCTCAGCTGACACTGCTGTGAATTTAGGCTGTATCTAAATTAACACATATCACAGCCTCATAGGAGTGGATCCATAAAGTGAAACAGTTGGAGCCAAGAGCATCCACACTGAAAGTCTGCATGGGGGGGTTCTTCAGTCTAGTTGTCTCCTGAGCTTGTAGCAGATAACGTATGTTTGGCGAGTGAGTGTGTTCTGTGCTTCTTCCATAAGGACTTTGTCTCTTCCTAAAGAAAACCAGTTCGTGTGCTCTAAGACCACCCTGTGGTGTGTACCAAAACATGCTAAGGTCATAATATCACTCCTGATCCAAACAAAAATGCTGGAACAGAGGCTCCTGCCATGCAGACTGTCAGAAGCCCAGGAGCAAGCAAGGAAACATTTTGACAATATGAACATACTCCTTGGCTTTCAACCTTGTATCCTCTGAATCATACCTAAATAAACTGGCTAATGCAGTCTAAACCTCACCTTTGTGATGTATGTGTAGGGGAACGGAGGCCCATTTCATTCTTCTGGAAGTTTTTGACACGCTGCCCTACCATCACACACACATGCTCAGAAACACCACGCTCTTTTTTCAGATGACCCTGATGTAAAATATTGATATGACGAGCCTCGTTTGGTCGTGAGGCAGTGGATGTAAATGCCCACCTGCACTGATGGGCCGCAAGATGCGGCTCAAACTCCTAGCTTACTACGCAGTGTTTTCTGCCGGAGACAAGTGGGTGAGGAACCGTTCTGAGACTGTATTAAGCGTCGGCTAAGACTGCAAACTTGGCTCTCACGCACTTTCAGCTTTTGGCCCGCCCCGTGAAATGAGCTTACGCCAGGCACGGTGCACCCAGGGAAGGACTCGGTCGCCCGGTGCTCGCCGGCTCCGGCTGCGGCCGGTCTCGGTGCCACCGAGCAGGAGCTGCCGGCTCCCGCCGCCCCCCCCGCCGCCAGCCCCGCTCCCAGCCCGGTCGCATGGTGCCATCTAGTGACCGCTGGGAGGACCGCCACCCACCGGCACGGCTCCCACCGGCACGGCTCCCACCGACCTCACCGCACCGGCACAGCGGCCCGGCCCCCCCAGGCGCGGTCCCAGGCCCCCGCCGCCGGGCCCCGGCCCTCCACGGCCCCGCAGCCGCTGCTGGGAGGGAAACCCGTGCGATGGGAGCCCAGAATCAGGCAGCGCGCAAGACATGTAGGTAAAGCCGTAAAAATTAAAAGGAAAGGCCCAGATCTACCTTTTCAGGGAGATGAGTTTCCCCAGAAGCTAGGGGAGGCAGGGGAGGAGAGCAAAACAGACCGCTGACACATACAGCTTCCAGAGAATGCGGTTAGGTCGCAGTCCCAGAAGCGCCCTAGCGCCAAGGCTAACCACGCTCAGAACAATTACAAATTACAAGTTACAGATAGAAAATGCCAAACTCCCACTTACAAGTTTTACAAATTACAAATCAATATGGCCCAGGGTTGAAGCAGGGGATACTTCACGTGGCGGTGGCGGTGCAGGCAAGGGTAACAGAGGGTTTTATGCTGATACAGCTCTGGCCATGCCAGTTAGTTTCTCAGAGACGAACTGTCCAAGACAAGTTTTTCTCACCAGAATTCATGAACACTTTTGTGGTGTGCTAAGTGATACAGAAGCCAAAGCACAGTCAACCAAAATATCCAAAACCTGTGAGTAAGGCACCTGATACTAGCCTAAAAGTAACATGACATCAATCCAGCGGGCAAGGTTGTTTATCAACTCTCTGGCTTTTTATGCCTATAGGATTTACATTTTAAAGCCACAATTCAAATGTTTGTTTGCTTTTGAGTGAAGTGTTTGATTCTTACATATTCAGGTGATGTCAGGCGCTGGTGCTTTTTAAAAGGGAAAAAAAAAAAAAACCTTCACAATCACAAAATCAGAAGAGTTTATAGTACTTGGTTTGACTTAAAAGATCAGGACTAGGGAATCAAGTTAGTATGCTCTTTTATAGGAGTTTAAAATTATCCATCCGTGGCCCCACACATTCAGGAAAGCCTTTCAACTTGTTCTTCCATAAGCATCAAAATAGCCACACTTCACAGTAGTTTTCAAAGAAGTTTACAGCATTTCTCTATTTGTCTAACTGTCAGCAGGCAGTATTCATCCAGCAGCAGGCAAATACATTAAGAGAAGAAGGCAAAATTAGAGAGTCATGGAGAATTGAGAACTCAGCAGCTGTTTCCCCTTGAATTATCTGCTTAGGAGTCCCTTCTCTGCATGCTTGACATGGGAACAAAAGAGGCTGCCGTCCCTCCTCCCAGCCGTGGCTGACAACCTATGACAGACTATCTGGCAAGCTGCAGATCCATTACTGGCTTACTGGGAAGGCTCAGGAGACATCTATGATGCCACTTTCAGGCAGGGCCCTACACCTGCTAAAAGGCTGGATAATTCCCATTTGGGCTCCTTGGTGAAATGCCCTCTTGGGGTTTCTGTATGTTTTATTTAGTATTTTCACGTCAAGTTGCTCAAGTGACTGTACAAGGACATGAAGCATGTCTCTATCTCTTGAGGGACACATCTCCTGAGATCACCATTCTTGGCCCTTCAAGCTGTCCTGTCTTTCATATATAGCTCGTCTCTCAGCTGGTGATGAAGGGTAACCTCTTTTGGCACTTTCTTCGTCTGATCTGGACAACCCTGGAGTACGCATGAGTTCACTTCCTGCAGCTCTACATCTTGATTGACGCTTTCTTGCATCAACTGGATCCTCCCCTCGAGATATGAAAGCCTTGTCACATGTTGACAGACCCTATTGTTCCACAGAGTAACCTGAGTTTTATTCTGAAAAAGATGCTTTGTTTTGGCCAAAATAATTAATGTGAGCAACAGCCTTTCTGGGTAAAACTCTAATATTCAAAGTTTTTCCAAAGTAATTTTCAGTTCTTAGCTTTGAAATTGGAAGAATATCCTTGTATGTGAATCGTTATTTTATTGTTTGTAAGTCCCGCTTTGCAAGAACATAAAGAAAAGTGAACCAAGCTCTAATCATTAAAGCTGCTCAAGGATGACCATTCACTTGAGAAGACAAGGGGAACAACACAAAGTGTGAGAACATTCATCATTAGAAACCAGAGGAGGTTACAGAGTTCATGAAAATCACCAATTATTCAAAAAACCCACTCAAACTAGGGCTGGTTTTTTCACTTTTAACCATCTGACAGACTTGCACGCAGAAAATAAAGGCACATTTTCCATGGTATAGCTCACTTGGCCCAGTGATGGTGTTTGGCCTCTGCAGCAGAAATGACATAATTTGACTGGGAATATGAGTAGAAGACATCTTCCCTTGCTGCCCACAGGACGACAGTGCTGGTCATGCAGATAGCCAAGAACCTGACAGTAAAACAGCCTGCAAATAGCTGCTACCTGGCAAAGTCGGGCTACTGTCGTATTCACAGCTGAACAACAGAGAGAATAGCAAGTGATGTGCCAGAAAATAAGGATTCTGCTTCTCCAGATATATTTACACCCAGAAGAGCACAGAAAAAGCAGACAAGAGCAAAGCAAACTAAGAAGACAGCCTGCACTAACAATCGCCCAAGAGAGTTACACTCAGGTGAGTGGTTTAAGTGCAACCACATAGTCGCACAAAACAACTGCACATTAATATTAGTACCCCAAGCTTTTTGTTATTACTATTTTAAAGGGTTTCAACCTTCCCACCAGGGATTTAGAAGTATCTAGGCCTAAGCTTCCAGAAGTATTTCTGATTTTGGTTTGCTCGATTTTTAGATATTCCTGTATGAGGGCCTGATAAGATCTTAAGCACCACTGGACTCAACAGAAAAAAGACCCGAGTCAAAAGAATGACAGTGGAGATATATATATATATACAGTCATCATCACAGATGACTTAAGTTTTTTGTGCCCACAAGTTACCTCAGCACTAAATTATGCTGAGAAGAATTGGTGGCAATGTTTAAACATCCTGAAACATGCAGTTCCAGCAAATGAGCCCACTTAAAATTCATTCTACCCAATTCAAAGCCAGGTGATAGATTATAGATAAAAAGAAAATAATCCTAATCTACCTACTTTCTAACAGCAAGCAGGGAGGGCTGAACTTCCCCTCCAGCTTGTGCTCTGTACCATTCTCCCCCAACAGTTCACCCCAGAAACATCTTGCCTTCTTTCTACCTTTCTTTTGTGTGTGTTCTTCATGTTCAGATGAAATGTCAGTCTCCTATTTTAAGGTGCAGTTTATGCAAGAAGAACCTTTCAGTTAACTACACAACATTTGAAAAGGCAGACTTCAGGAGGATTCCAGGTTCTCGTCCTAGACGCTCCCTACCCCGCCACCCCCCACCCCGCCACTTATTTAATCAAGTCTGTAAAAAGAAAGTTCATAATGTGATAACTATGTTCATTTTGGTCACGCCCCACCCAACCATATGCTGTTGTTTTTTAGCACACATGGAATTTTTGCATGCTAGCAATATGTTGGAGCTTTTGGGGTTTTAAGTGCTGAAATTAAATTACTTCTGGTGTGAAAAATGAACCACCTCCAGCAACATGCAAGAATTTCTGAAGTTGTTGCAGATTCCACAATATTTTGGGTGTGGAACAGAGGAGGTGTACCTCTTCTTTCCTTCTTTCTTAAATCAGTTTACAACACAGAGATACTTCAGCTAACTCACTTAGAACACATCTATACAGCATATTGCAGTGTGGCATGGGCATGGTGCAGCTTTGGGAATAATTAATCCTGTTGAAGGCAAGCAGACAAAGACAAAGCAGCAACATAGCAACATTTTGCTCAAGATTGTTTGATTAAAACATACAAGCAGAAAACATGGACAGCTACAAGTTGTTTATTCAAATTTCCTGAATTCCTTGTTTGTTTTGCATGAATAAGGTAATGCATGATGAAAGCATCAAAAGAAAATCCGGGGTTTTCAGTGAATCAGCTAGAGTTTAAACACATCCTTGTATAATTCAAAGACGGAGGAAGCGGAACTAGTACTGCAATTCACTCCTCCTTCAGATGCCAGGTTTTCAGTATCCAAAGACATTAATAAGTCATTGCTTATTGCAAAGTGTCTGCCATGTTTAGCTTAAATATATTAATTTATCTTTAAACTTGCAACCCATAAAATGATACTTCAATATTTTTGTAATATATTTCACACACTTTGATAACAGAAAAAACCCTCTGAATTGTAGAGCTGCTTCTGCTGGGCCTGGTATGTATTTGCTACATATAAAATATAGTAGTTTGTTCCATTAAAAATTTTTAAACAGTCGGTTGTACCATACTCAGATAATTTTATGGCTCCAATTACACATATCCAAGACTCTTATAATCTTTGCTGTACTTATCCACATACCACCATGGGATGCATTTAACAAGCACTCTAGGCCAGAAAAAGAAACAGAAAAAGCTTCCAGATTCCTGAGTTGACTAAGTCTGGACCAGTCTTTCCTCCAGGTAAAAGACACATTTCAGTAGGAGGCTGCCACAGAGCTCAGCTTCTAACATGCAGAGAAAAATGATTTTGTCTCACAAGGCTGCAGTTCCTTCCTTGCCTTTGAGTCCGCCCATCTTGAGTGGTGCAGGAACATCTCTCCTGCTACCTCAACACCTCCCTTTCTTCCCCCTCCATCTTTGATTCCTACTGCCACCAAAAAGAGCACCTTGATACTGCCACTGAAAGAGATTTGAAATGTTTCCCCAGCCTCTCCCAGCTGAAAGCTGGCTAACGTACTCATTAAATAAACATTCTGGACAAAAGAAGGCATGTTTCATTCCACCTTTCTCAGAATCCTCTCTGAATAACGGCCTGAACTATGAAATACGGATTTCTACCTTAGTCAAATAAATACAGATTTCTACCTCTTCCCTGCTCCTCTCCCTTGTCCTGCTGGATACACAAGATCCAGCTTCTCTTCCTTCCATCCCTTCACCATGTGAGACCTGCAGCAAGCCAGGAGGCTGCTTGCTTTCCTCTTTTCTTTCATTGTGATGCTTCCTCTCTTCCCTTCAGTTAGTCCATTTCTCCTAACTAATTTTAGCTTCATACACCTAAAAACTTCTGAGTATTATAGCAGTACTGTTGGTGAAGCCAAAACCTGGGGTCCTGCTATACTGTCTTTCCAACATCCAAAGACAGTCTTTCCAACATCAGTGAGAGAGCTGACCCGTGGGCCTTATGAACAAGGTTTCCACTCTGCTCACAAACCCAGCAGAGCTCCCCCCAAATGCCAGTCAGATTGCAAGGAGTCAAAATCAGTTTCGTAATTAGACTTCTTCTTGAGTTTTTATGAATTACCATCACTATATTGCTGTTTATTAAAAAGGTTTGTCTTCTTGTTTGGTTGCGGGGTTTTCTGTTTTAATGATACACCATACTGTAAAATAGAATATTTTTGAAGCGACAAATGGGAATTGCCATCAAACCGTCCAAAGAGCAACAATGGAAAGACGACATAAGTTAAGAAAATCAGAAAGCTCGTATGTAGAACCACAATGCTTGGCTAAAGAGGTTTCAGTAACCAACGTTGCACAAACCTACATCTTTGGCACTGCTGGCATTGTACCATTTAAAGAATCAGCAAAAAGGGAAAATGTTTCATGGGAACTTCTGGTGAGAATTCCAGACTGAATCGCATTTTCAGTACATTTGGATCTCTTTTGTCTTTCTTTCCATAATGATCAAGCACTTAAGCATTCCTTGACTGAACACTCTCAAAAAGTATATTTTAAATTAGGAATACTTGCACTTCAGTGACAGTGGAATTAAGAATTATTTCTAGCTAAATGTCCAGTTGCCGTACTGAGTAAAAAAATGCAGAATCATTTGCAGTTCATAGACAAATCATGAACTGAAAAAATAAAAAAGGGAAACAAATATTTTGTATCTTTTGGGAGCTATTCACTGAAAGTACTTAGGGTAGGTAAGGGGAAGTGTTATGGGTTTGTGTGGCGTGGTTTTCTTTGGTAGTGGGGGAGGGGGCTGCAGAGGTGGCTCCTTTAAGAAGCTGCTAGAAGCTCCCCCGGCTCCAAAGAGTTGGACC
>VYZV01043719.1:26407-63793 GCA_013401275.1 Pandion haliaetus | reverse complement strand
AACCCCCATCCTCTGTTCCCCTGTGCCACCGGGGGGAGGAGGGAGAGAGAACCGGGAATGGAGCTGAGCCGGGAAGGCGGGAGGGGTGGGGGGGAGGTGTTCTGAGGTTGGGTTTTCCTTCCTAATACCCTTGTTTTTGTTTTGATTGGTAGTAAGTTCAATGGATTTTGTTTCTTCCCCAAGTTGAGCCTGTCTTTTGCCCGTGACCATAAGTGGGGAGTGATCCCTCCCAGTCCTTGTCTCGACCCACAAGCCTGCCCTTGTATTTTCTCTTCATCCCAACGTGGCCAGGGGCGGGGGTGGGGGGTGAGTGAGTGGCTTCGTGGTGCTTTGTTACCAGCTGGGCTGAACCCGAAACCACGACAGGAAGTATCATTTTTACCAGCTCTGAAAAATGCAATATGCTCCAGGTAAAACTTCCATCACCCTCCATGGAGTGCGTTTTTTTAAAAAAAAGCAAATGAAAACTTTCCACCCCCAAAACAAACCTTAAATTAAAGCTTCCTCCCAGAAGCTCAGATATTCCTTGTATAAGCTTTAACCACACACAGCTGTGTATTTTTTAGCCCAAAGACTCACACCAGCCTCTTTTAGTATTCCCCCAGCATCATGAACCAGCAGGTATCCGTAAGTGGCTCTGGGCAGATTGGTAACACCTGCTTAGGAGGGTCAGGAAAATTGTGACATCCTTTTCCACTTTCAGGAAAACCCAAGCATGGGTCTGAAGTGTTTTGCAGACCCTGAAACACTGTTTTATTGGATTCTAAATATAAATGTTTATCATGATTTGTAGTTTGAAGCAAGCACCATTCTGCATTGATGTGTTACGGAGCCAAAGGAAGGCCTACTGATGATATGGTATGATATCTTTCCTCCATTTGAATGTTCAGAACTACCTTTGGACAATTAGACATAAGACTATATTTCCTAAATTTGCATAAAATGAGAATCACACAGATGGACAACACATGCTTCCCATAAGTCCAGTGTGAAAATTACTCTATCACTTGTCGTTGTACCCAATCTTTCCACATTTCTGGCAATTCACATCTTAAACAAACAAGAATTGTGACAAGCAAAACAGATGGTCTCTCCTCCTCCTTCCTAAGAAGTTCCAAAGGCACATTTCCCAAAATTCTTGCTTTATAATGGTGCTGTTCTACTTGTCATAGCAGTTTTGAAAGAACTTTCAGTAATACACAAATAGAAGGCCTAAACCTCTTTTACACCAGGGTCCTGGAAAACCTGTCTGTGAGTGCAAGGGACCTGTGCAGGGAATGATCTAAAGCCCCCAGATCCTCTAGGTGAATTTAAAGAGGTGTCAGTCAAGCTGTTCAAAGCAGGCTTGCTATTCAAAGGCTAAAAGGCAGATTTTGTTTCCTCTCCATTTATATACTAGACTATTAATTGGTGCTTGGTGTCAGCTTGTTATTCAGCATGTGGGAGCTTTATCCAACCTATGTATTTGCTAAGGAAAAAATGTCCTGCAACAAAGGACGCTCCTAATCAGTGGTACACGAGCCTCTTCATTGGGAGTGTGCACAATGGATATACAGCCAAGAATGCCTTGGCCACCCATTGTGGCCTTACAGCATATCAACCTTCTCACTTCCCTTTTATCTCCACCCCATGTCGTCTTCTGCTCAAATGTGCCAACTATGGCTACAGGTATCCCTCTCCTACACAGCAGGAGCTGTGCAGTGTTTAGAGGGAGGGGACAGGCAAATGCACCTTGCAAAGGTCACAGAGACATGGACAACTACATGGCAGTAACTTATGAACAAGCTGATGATGGGCAAACAATGTCAGGTGTGGAGAAATCTTCGAGGAACCCATGAACGAAGCCCTCAGAAGAGAATGAAAGGTAAGCAACAGCAATACAAAAGAGGCTGCAAAAATATGACCAAGAGCATAACCCGGTTCTGTCTCTAAGCAACACAGCCTGAAGAAACCCTTCTTCACAAGAAACAAGTATTACTAAACAATACAGCCATCATGCTTGTAACCTCCTTAGCCTTTGCAAAAACCATTTCATAAGCTTCTCTCAGTCTATACAACTATGTGTATACATTTTTTAGGCATACAAATGAATCAGACTTCCAAGAGAAGCTGCATCCATATCTTTTCATTGCTCCACATGAGCAAGCAGGAGTAAGAAGTCCTCGGTTAAGGTAGTGCTGAAGGAATAGTAAGTGTGCATCCCACTGTAGCCATATGTTTGAGTTAATGCCTAGGCTGTGGTGATACTGCTTAATTTAGGGTTAAACATGATGCATTGTCCTTTAAGGAGGACCCTTACTCAATAGTATCACTATGCAGGCCTGATTACTTTGTATCATACTTTACTAACCACTATGCTCTTGAAGAACTACAAGACTGATTAGCAGGGAACATCCTGCCTCAGAAGGCACCCAAGGCCGGATGATTGCCAAAGAAACATGAAGTCAGAAAAAACTGTGGTAACTAGGCGAAAGGTAAAGGTGGCAGGGGGAGATCGCAACCACCGACTCAAGACTGGAAAGACTTGCGCCCCTACACCTGAGAGGGGCATGCTTGCTAATTTACATAGCAAGTGAGGCTACTTTAAATCTAACTAACCAATAGTAGATGAGATGGTGACTGCCAACCAAAGAAGGTAAATTTAGGCAGGTTTTTACTAACCATGTAACAGAATAAATACATTGTAGTTCTTTGGTGCCATGTTCTAGCTTTGTGGAATTATCACCTAGCACCTGTCTTTGTGCAAACATGAAATAAACAAATATCTGGGCTGTGTAAGATCGGCTTGTTGCACACCAGGTATCAAACTCTGCTTGTGGGACAACACCACCAGAAAATGAGACATGAGCCTGGCTTTCCTCTTGCTGCGTATGTTCTCCCACCGTTAGTCTATCACAGACAAGGTGGGGCATCATTACTGCTGTCTTAAATGAAAGTAACTGTTGTCAGCTGCATTTTGAGAGAAGTCTGATACTGTCAGAGCATATCAGGTGGTGTTTGAAAACACCTACTTAAGGAGCCCCTCAGCCAAGTTAGAGGAGGAAAATCTATTTACTAAACACCATAAGGTGATGGAGAGGCCTGTGGCAGCTCTTGCCACGCACAGAGAGGCAGCTCCAGAACCCACTAGGCAGCAGGTTGGCAGCTGTTTTTTTCCAGACTCCATTTCAGGCTCATGTGCCTCAGGGGCTGTCTTATGTGTCCCACTTTGACTCTAAGCCTTATTTATAGGGGAGGTATTTAATCCCCTGCCCAGGAGACAAAGGGACAGCTACATATTCTGTATTACCCTGCAAGCTTGCACCCTTCTTATGTCAGACTTGGAAGTGTGCTTTTCTCAGTAAAAGTTTTACACATAAATTCAGATGCTTCTGAGTACGAACAGCAAACGGTGGAAACACATACTTAATAGGACAGAGTGCTAGTGACATTTTTCTGTATCTGCAGGCCACCTAAATCATTGAGGTTAGCTCCATAATTAACTGACTGGATGGCACCTAAGACTGATTTGCTGGTTGAAAAGAAAGAGAATAGAGACTCTTACTAATGATCAGGATCTGCCACTCTCACTTACACTGAATATCATTTCACTGCCCAAACTACCTCTTCAGTTTTAGTTGACCAAGTCAAGACATCATTAAATTAGGTTGAGCGGTAATTTATGCCAAAAATACTCCCACTGGTACTACTGGACTATTTCTGGAATAAATTACTATTCATGTTTATCCCTCCTATTGTTCCCTTCTGCTAAACAACAAAGAACACAGCGGGAGCAAGGGTCATTTCATATTAAGATGCGTAAAAAAGAGAAGAAGTCCTTTCTGAAATGTTTATAAACTTATATCCAGAGACTGAAGTCTTCTATTTGACCATAAATTCAGTACATGTAATCACAAGTTCCCCCATTCCAACCACTCTGGCAACATGTTTTGATCCCAGTTTGAAGCAGTCAGTTCTGAAGCAAAAAGCTCATTCAGTTTCTACACCCCAAGCTCATTGGAGTCTCTGCTTTACATGTAATAACAACATCTACACTGTGGAGTCAGAACAAACTGCTTCAGCTGCATTTAAAACTGGATGAGGCATCTCTGTAGCACTTACACCTACAGAAGATATCTTCTAAGAAAGACAATTAATTTAAATATGAACAATGTTTTTTTCTGATGAGAAACCTCTTTCTAGTTTCAAAACCAAAACACAGAACTCATTTCGCATGTCTCAAACAGACCTGGACTGAAAAGTGAGGGAATAAAAGACCTGTTAGTAAATAGTACATATAATTTATAGGCTGATCTTCCTTTCCAGGGACATGTGTCCCTCTGTTATCATCAGCACAAGCAGAAGTGTAATTACTCCACACAACTGAAAAGCAGCTAGGCAGAACCTCTGCCTCTCAACAAACAAATACTTCTGAAGTGGAAGATTGAAGGCAAAAAAGCAAGGAGATTCCTGGGAACACCTGTGCCATTTGCCATGTTACTTTCTGGTGACCAAAACTGCTGATGCAGGAGCATCCTTCCTAATTTAAAAAGCTCTGTGTCCCTCCTGATAAGCGTGCAGGAATCTGCCCAGCTTGAGGGACCTGAGGGCATTGCACAGAGAAGAAACAGCATAGGCCAAGTTCTTTAAAACTAATCACCACAGTCTGGCAATTTTTTGGCATGCAGCCACCCCCAGCAGCCATTCAAAAATGCCAGGTGGCTCCGTCTTGCCAGTGAGATAATTTGTCAGAGATTTTGAAATGAAGCAATTCAAAGTGAAAATCATCTGCCCTTTCCAAACAGAACTGTCTAAAACACTTGATTAGATTTCAATCCAAAATAGATACTTTTCTGTTCAAATTGACTGCAAAATAAGCAATTTTTGCCCTAGCCTGTCTGGCTGATTGTGCCTCATAACAACTTTGTGGTATTTCTGCATGTTACCTTTGCTCAGGCGTGGGCTCTATTATGGAAACTGGCAGGATATGTTGTAAATTATAATTATGTTTTAGTAATCTCAGTAAGTAGGAACTTCATATTAATAAAAACTCTTGTGAGCCACAATACACACCTGCCTGCAGCTTCTTGCCACATGGTATCTCATCTTCAGCAGCAAGACTTACTAGGAGAAAAAAACTAATCCTGGCTGCTAAATGTGAACAGAGGTAGTTTAGAGGCTGTTAACAGATTTATTTTTGTTTATAAAATATTGAATAGTCAAAACTGAACCTGAGCTAGTTTTATAAATTTTCTGATCTCAGAAAGATTTCCAATCTTGAAACTTCTCTAAGATCTTATTTTTGCAGGTTTTAGCATCAAATAATTTTATTCCCAAGTTGAAGACAACTTTTTGTTTGGAAATTTGATTTTATTTACACCACAATAAAATTTAAAAGTTTAAAAAATCAACATCCGAGCACATTTTAATTGACTTGATATTAACTGCCTTTGTTTTTCTGGGATGGTTTGTTGACGAGCTGAGGAATATTGAATGGGAGCAAGTGAAAATTTTCAGAAGTATAATTTTTCATTCTGGTTCAAACTTTGAAAAAACTTTCAGAAGATGAGGAAACAATTTCCCAGACTGTTCTAGACAAGGACATTGTGAAGAGATGCAGAATATTTTTTCTAAAGCAAATGGGTTTGGAGGGAAACCTAGCTTTAATCCACAAGTCATTCCTGAAACTCCTCTGCAAGAGGGAACCTCAGCAGCAACTCAGAGCTATTCGGGCTACCTGGTGTGGAGGGAGGGAGGGGAGATGAGCAGGGAACAGCCTTAGGCCATACACTTCTAGACTTTGTGTGTCAATCCCCTCTCCTGCAGTTCTGATGATGTGACTGAGACACAGTGTCCTGTGTCCAGAGTCCACAGACCCACAATGTTATACCATTTGACAGAAGAAACAATTCTTGTTGTTTCCTGCATGTTAGCTAGTTACATAGCAAAGAAAATACTTCCAAAGTTAAAAAGCTTGTCCAGAAAGCAGAAATGTAATACTCCAAACTGCTGGTAAGTGAAATTTAAAGAGACGCAAACCTGACAGTGTTTGAGAGGAGCAATGACAGGAATCTTTCTATATACTCCCTGCTCACCCCTGCAACTTATAATATACAAGAAGATCTCTCAGGACTTTTAAAATTACCACCATAGCTCAAGCCCCTGTTGATTACCACATACCCCAGAATTTCCAATTAAAAATACAGGAAGTCAAATAAAACATGTGAAGGAACATACTCAGGGCAAATCAGTCCTTCTTCTAGCAGATGGCTGCCCAGACAGTAAGAGGCTGGTTGCTCCCCTCCTACAGCCAGCCAGCATCAGCTGTAAGGTACCAAATATCTTCATAGGTATTTAAAGGCCAGTAGAGAGCTCTCTAGGCTTGTCCTCTTGCATAACAGTTTGTAAAGTTTTTTCCTAGTGATTCCTCCACCAAACTCACTGGTCTGTGGTTTAAATGTAGCAATTTTCTTCCTTTTGGACTTGCGCTTTTCAAGGAGAGGTGTTAACTTCTGTCAAGCCTCTAGGCAATAAAGCTGCCTTTTTAAGCTCTCCTTTGAGATCTCTTAGAAATAGTCCATAGAGACCAACAGTCTCCTGATTAAATTGATTACAGCTTATTGTGTTCACTGCTTCAACCATTTGCATTCCTGTCTGCAAAGAGCTATCCCTGCTCACACAGACCCAGACAACCCTGCAGAGAGCAGCAGAACTTCTAGCCAGATGCGATGTTTAAGGGATGGGGGAGCTGGGGAGGATTTTCCCCACCACCGGTTTAAGTGTGCCACCCTCTGGACAGTGGTCTGAATCGCCTGTTTCCAGAACACCAGAATCCTGAGATAAAGCGCAGTGGGGCCCATAGGTTGCAGACCTGAACGAAAAGCCAACTGCATCCATGTAATATTGACTCCAGGAGCAAAATGCAATTTTTCTATTACTAACCCATTGCTGAAAATAGACCTGATCCTGTGACATCAAACATTGCAATTCATTTTCAGAGATTAAAAGTCTATGTAATCTGCTTCTACCCTTGGAGTATTGCTCTCCTTTCCATTGTAGCAACCCGAGACATGGGAACTGCAGCACCATCCAAGTCAGAAGATGTGGTAGCAGGCAAGGCTTTTGCCATTAAGGTCCTGTTCCTGTGTAATTATATTTTCTATTTTTCAGTTAATTATTTGTCCATTTTAAGGTTTACATTTTGCCTCAGCTCCCCTCTCTGTCTCAAAGAGAAAGAAGCTAGATAGTGCTGTGCAACAGAGGGTCAGTCTCTTCGGGGGGAGTGCACAGGGTATTTTGGACTCTACCTTGCACTAAGCAGCAAGTCTTTTACAGAGTGCCAAGGCAAAATGCAAACTGTCTTATAGAGCAAGAGGCCACAAAACCACCCGAATGAAGGAAGCACATTGAGCCTCCAGATGGATGGCAGACTATATGGAAAATTCATCTCACTAGGGAGACAAACCTGTAGTCCAGCAGCATTTCTCTCTGTCCTCTCCTACTAGCTTGAAGCCTTACAACACATAAACCCACTAGACTGATTTTAAGTTTTACTATTTATTACAGTGTTCCCAGGCCAGGTCAGACTATTTCTTCTTGAGTGAAAACTCTAGGCTTTGTTATTAGATCCTCATAATAGCATCTTACTCATACTTCTTGGAAGCAATGTGCCTCGGTGGGCAATTTTATAACTGATCAGATTACAATGGACTGAAATGTAATTAAAGTGCTGCATAAACCAGGTTACAATTGAAAACCTGCATTTCTAAAAGTGACTTATCTAGCATTTGATAGATGGGGAAAAGAAGAAAGGAAGAGAGATCCCTGCTGAAGAGAGCATTGTCAGAAACATTTGTTCTCACTGGACAGTAAATCGACCAACACCCTGTTCTTAGGAAAGCAGAAGCTGCCTTCTCACAACTGGGCTGTGAGATTAAAAATCATGTTAAAAGAAAATTAAAATTAGAAAATCCAAGCGCTCAGTACTTTACAATAGGAGAAAAGCTGCCTGTCCAAATTTCATGCAACTTTTTTGCCTATAAGCATTGTGAGATGAAATACTCTATTACGTGACATAGAGTACATACTGTGACATGGCCACAGCATCATATCCTGGGCTCATTCAGTGTGCAGAATGGCTGATGTGCAAACTCTTATTCAACCTTTCTGTGTACCTTCTTTCAAGGGATGTTTCGAGCATTATTTGCAGTGCCACAGCCCAATGTTTTATCAAGTATTAAGTTAATCATTACCTCCTGGAAGTTTCTGTGATGATGTCATTGCACAACAGCTGATCCACAGCCATTACGAATTTGTCTTCCAGTATGCCACAGAGATGAGAGCAAGGACACTTCTCAGAAGGGAAGCTGAGGCACAGGGATATTTGGGTCCGGTTTAGCTGATTGTCCTTCAGGTGGTTTTCCAAAGTGTTTAACATTTTACAACTTCATGTGGCAGAGAAACCTAGAACAATTTTCTTATGTCTAACTCCTGCCGCATAATATCCTAGCTCTATAGCAGAAATAGAGATCCCCCTGGTTGTTCAGGTGACATTCCTGAGGTGATCTTATAGACAAACCATTAAGTGGCCATTATTAGAGACTTCACATCCCTTAGTAACTGACCTAAAGTTGCACAGGCAATGCTGTTTTAGGTATTTCCCTACAGTAAGCTTCACTGCACAGAACTGTTTTTCCTTTTGCATGAGTTGAAGCAAAGCCAAGGGTTTCACATCCACTGTAGACACAGCTAGCAATCGTGTCCCCCACCCCTGCACCCCTCATATCTGCCCTGTGTCACCTGAGCTTCTCCCTCTGCTCCTAGTCACAGTCATCATCATCTCTTTGCTGCAGGCTAGCTCAGATTTTCAGTCCCTACCAGTTCTTCCAAACAGTTTTTTCCAGCCTCTGCCTTTCTACCATTTCTTCTGCAATCCAGTGTGACAAATCCCTCTGTTTATCATGCAGACACATTGAGGGGAAGCACAAAGAGAGGTAAGTTCAGCAGCTATGACCAGCTGAAAGCCAGAGACTTATAATGAAAAGCATTAGAGAATCTGAAGTAAACAATATTACTCGTAGCTTTATCTGCCACAACTGTGCCTTTTCCTTTTAACACAAAGATGACAATTATCTCATTGTTACTAAGCATTTCCTTCAATTATATCTGGTAGCAATGGGTCCCCCAAGGTAGCACAATAGTGCCATAAGGTCTGGTCTATGCTTCGATGTTTTGTCTGTATAGTTCCAATAGTTAAAAGTTCAGAGGAAAAGGAAACAGAATATGCTAGCAAAGAAGTTACTGCTTGTTTAAGTTGTGTCTCCACCAAGAAAGCTCACAACGGTTCCACCAAGCCTTCCTAGCACAGATGCATACACTTAACATGTTACAGAGACAGACATCAAGCAGTGCAGGGTTTCCTCGTCTCACAGTCACAGATAACAAACCCCAGAATAATCCTGAGAAATAGTTTATGGTCATGCCTATCCTCTGCTTTTGAGGAAGAACAGTCTGTAACAGCTACACCAGGAACAGGATTTAAACTGCCTGCAAAACTTCCTATCAGTAAAATGCAATTCTCTTCTATGCTGTGCCACCAGTAAATCACGTAGCAAGGCACTCCTCTTTTTGTAGCATGTGTCGTAAAGGTCTACTTTTAGCAAGCTCAAATTTCTTCTCTTTCCGTCTCAGTGATGGAATTTAATCTATTAAATCACCGGGATCTTTTCCTGGTTAAAGCAGGGCCAGGAAGTTCTGCCATAACTCTTTAACACTGTGTTGTAGAGAGAAGGGAATGAACCGAAAAGGCTAAACAATGTCAAAAGATTATTCAGTGTCTGACACTCAGTGGTCAAAGTCTAGTACTGCAGTTACAATCCAGCTACAGAAATCAGTACTGCCTTAAACGGAACCCACTTCAAAAGTGACTCTATTCGCTATGCCAATAGAAACATTAAAGGACACATCACCTGCCATTTTAGTAGTTTATTAGCATGTGTTTTTAAGCTATGGGATCAACACAGAATTAAAAGCAGGGTTTAAATTACAGGTAATTGAACCTGAATAGAGGGCACAAAATCCAAACACTCTAATTTAATTATTTCAGAATTAGTGAAATAATTTCTGCCTGATCATAAACTACTGAGAACAGATTTTTTTTTTCCATATTTTTGTGTCTGGAAAAATACCAGTCACAATACTGGCATATTTTAATAAAACTCAGTGGCGGTTTAAGCCTACTACTTTGGGAAATTTTAGAAAAAAAATACTAAGATGTGAATTTAATCCCTCAAAAAATTATCTACATGCAATCACTGATGTAATCTTAATTCAAAATAAGCCATTAAATGAAAATAAATAGATACAACTAAGAATTACTAATAAACTTCACAAAGACATTTAACTTGCTGCAAAAGAGAACTCGGAACACCATGGTATATTACAGTAAGGCAGGCAGTGAAATCTTTTATAGCATAGCACAATGAAAGGAAGTTCTGCCATAACTCATGTAAATAAAGATGTCCCCAAAAGGGACATTGCATGGTATCAGAGAAGTTTAGGCTTTGTTTTGCATCCACAGATCTATATTCAAGCCAGACTGGTGCTGAAGCCCAGCCAGAGGTAGCAGGGTTGAGAACATAGTCTTCTGAGAATATTAGCTACACTGCTGCACCAGCTACAAAAAGTGGTGTGACTGAACCACTCAAGCCTAGTGACTAACCTTGGCTGATGTGGTGGTGATCAGAAATGCAGGTTTTATCCTGCAGATTCAAGGACTCTCATGAACTACTCCAAGAAAATGGCAGCACAAAACAAGAGATAGTCCATACCCTCTAGTGTCACATTTCATGTAGGGGATATAAGTTATCCAAGAAAAAAAAGATGAAAAAGAGTTTGTAACTGAATGCAGGAGACTTAGGTAAATTCCTGTAAAATCCCTTTGCACAGCAGGGAACAGGGTTTGGCCAGAGGTGTATAATGTTGTCCAGGAAAGACATTCCAATAAAGCCACAGGAGATGTCAAACAGGAACTCAAAGTGGGAGATAAGTTTCGTCTTTCGCTCCTTGAGTTGATGGACTGGAATATTCTGGATTACCTTCCTAGCATTGATGGCTTGGTTTTGAATCCCAACCATGTATGCCAGAAATAATTCTGTGTATCTTTTCAAAAGCCATGTCTCTTTGCACAACAGGAACTTTTCTATCTCAGAAATCAAGCTGGTCATGCATGGCATTTTTGGCAAAAACAGATATACTATCTTGAAACAAAGGCATTTTGCAGACATGTCTTGTTCTAAAAAAGAGAGACTGTGCAACCTGGCTGTTAGAGAACATAGGATGTTCCTTTCTTCAAACAAGAAGAAGCCTTACATTCACATGCCCTGGTCCTCCTGGAAGACTTTAATCACCCCATTATCTGTTGGAAGGATGAATAAGGAGTTCCTGATTAAACTCAGACTTACGAAGGATGCATACAAGAGGTGGAAGCAGGATCAAGTTATGCAGGAGGAGTATAAAGACACTCTCTGAGCATGTGATGGGGTTAGGAAAGCCAAAGATCAGCTGGAGTTGAATCCAGTGAGGGATGTGAAGGGCAACAGGAAATGTTTCTACAAGTATAGAAACAGCAAAAGGAAGACCAGGGAAAATGTGAGCCTGCTGCTGAATGGGGATGGGGACCTAGTGACAAAGGATATGGAAAAGGCCAAGGTACTGAATGCCTTCTTTGCGTCAGTCTTTACCAGTAAGATTGGCCTTCAGGAGTCTCAGGACCCTGAGTGAAGGCCTGGAGCGAGGCAGTCTTACCCTTGATGGAGGAGGATCAGGTTAGGGAATATTTAAACAAACTGGAACTTACATAATGGCTGCATGGGACCTGGCAGGATGCACCCACAAGTGCTGAGGGAGCTGGCTGATGTCATTGCAAGGCCACTCTCAATTATCTTTGAAAGGTCAAGGTGGTTGGGGAGGTTCCTGAGGACTGGATGTTGCTCCTGTCTTCAAGAAGGGCAAGAAGAAAGATCTGGGGAACTACAGACCAGTCAGCCTCACCTCAACCCTAGGAAGGTGATGGCACAACTAATCCTGGAATTCATTGCCAAACACAAGGAGGACAAGAAAGTGATTGGGAGTAGTCAGCATGGGTTTATTAAGGGGGAATCATGGTTAATGAACCTGATAGACTTCTACAATGAGATGACTGGCTCAGTGGATGAGGGGAAAGCTGTGGATGGTGTTTATCTTGGCTTTAGTAAGGCTTTTGACAGAATGTCTCCCATAACATCCTTATTGACAAACCGATGAAGTATAAACTAGGTAAGTGGACAGTGAGGTGCACTGAAAACTGTCTGAACTGCCAGGCTCAAAGGGTTGTGATTGGCAGCACAAAGCCCAGATGGAAGACAGTCACATGTGGTGTACCCCAGGGGTTAATACTGGTTCCACTCCTGTAATATCTTCATTAGTGACCTGGACAAGACAGAATGCACCTTCAGCAAATCTGCAGATGATACAAAACTGGAAGGAATGACTCTGCATTAGGAAAAGCATTGCCAGCAGGTCGAGGGAATTAATCCTTCTCCTCTAGTCAGCCCTAGTGAGACACAACTCAAGTGCTGGAACCAGATTTGGGCTCCCCTGTGCAAAAGCCTGGGGAAGGGCCATAAAGATGATCCAGGGACCAGAATATCTGACATATGGGGAGAGAGGTGGTCCTGTTCAGCCTGGAGAAAAGAAGGCTCAGGAGGATTGTAACAATGTGTACAAACACCTGATGGAAAGGAATAAAAAAGATGGATTCATGCTCTTTCCAGTGGTGTCCAGTGACAGGACGAGGCAAGGGGCACAAATTGAAATGCAGGAAATTCCTCTTAAATGTAAGTTGAAGTTTTTCTTTTTACTGTGGGGGTGGTTAAACGCTGCCACAGGTTGCCCAGGGACACCATGGGGTCTTCATCCTTGGAGATATTCAAAACCCAATTGGACACTGTCTTGAGCAACCTGCCCTAGGTGACCTGGCTTGAGCGGGGGGTTGGGCTAGATAATGTCCAGAGGTCCCTTTCAACCTCAACCACTCTGTGATTCTGTGAAATGTTTGGCTTTGACTTCACTCTGGCAATGAACTTCCACACAATCCTGTTGCTTCTACAGTGCTTGAAAGGCACTTAAGCCCAGAACAAAACAAACAAAATTTACAAGAGGTACTGGAAAAAGAATTGTTCTTCTTAGCCCAGGAACTCTAAAGGATACATACCACCCTCCAAAAAAAAAAAAAAAAAAAAAAAATTTTCTTCAGAAGCATTAGGTATTTTCAGCATCCTGAAGAGAAGATTTAGTGCACCAAAGTTAGGCTTTCTGTGAACCATGCTATAAAGTGTCTTTATCTTCACTTTATCTTAGAAACTGTCTGTGTAAAAAGCTTAGGGGAAGTAGTCCCTAAGCCAGTCATCCAAGGTGAATCAGCCCATGTACAAATAATTATAAACCTAATACTTTTGTCTCAAAATTTCACTGTTATAAATAATAACTCAGTACCACTCAAAGGATGAATGAGGCAATTTCCTGAGGGACAGTAGTGTTTATTGTTACCCCTTATCAGGCATGACATGAGACCTTGAGTAGCAAAAAATTAATTCCTTATTAACATTCAAACAAAATATCTGTTGTTTTTAGCTTTTCCCTGTACCTACAGCATGAAAGGGGGCAGTTTTATGGTCAAAATTTTTCTTTTGATGCATGACCTGCAATTGTGTTAAGTGCTGTGTATCCTCAAGCTCTGACTGGTAAAACTGTTGTGCTATTCTACAATGTGCTGTATGTAAGGAACAGATGTAACAAAAACATTTACAAGGAAAGCTTTACAAATATCTTAGAGAATTTTCAAATGTCATCTGAGGACCATTTGTCATATATTTTTGTATGTGAAGTCAGGTTCTTACCTTTAGAAATCTATCTATTCAAGTAGAGTAATAAAATTTTTTAAAAAGGGCTTAAAGTCTATTCCTTAAAAAAAACCAACAACAAGTGATGTAAAAAACATAACTTAAAATGTTGTTAGGTAGGATTGGTTAAACTTTTCCTGTGCAAACTTTTTTTATAAATCAGAGGTGTTCATGAAAAGTCAGGAGCCAATGCCTAGGTGTTTTTGAACAGAAAAATGCAATCAAGCAAAATGCAAACAAACAAAATTCATTTGTCAGCCAAAACAGGACATAAAAGATTTTTAAAACTTTTTTTTCCCCAACTTTTATCTCAGATCTCTCTGAGGGCAAAAACCTGATATTAGGCATCCTGTGGTAACACTAATATCTTTTTGCCCATGATATAGCATCGTATAGTCAGTTGGGTCTCAGGCCTAGGGACTAATACAGGCCTATAAATCTTAGGCTTAGGAAGTATAATTTTGAAGAGAAAATTTAATATTTTGAGGAAAGAAATAAAATCTGTAACTATTTGAATAGATGTCTTTCTGTACTCTTAACCAAAGCAGTTGGATTATTGGCTAGGGAAAAGTGAGATGATGAAAGAAAATACCCCAGAATGTCCTGTTCCCACATACTTACATGTTAAAATCAGACATACATACATGCCTTAAAGCATGCATATATATGTATTATATTCCATGTATCTGACAGTACAAAAAAGGCCTTCCTCTGCATTAGGAGTGAAAATGAGCTCTGCAAATGAGGTTACAGCCTTTCCAGCAACTGTTTGAAAATAATATGACGGAAGCTACGTCTAGTCCTCTAGTTACCAGCTTCTGTGTCAAGAAAATCAAGGCTGCTAAGGTTGCCTTGGTATCATGGGAATATGTTTGGAGGATGCTGTTTCACCAGTAGCTTTTCAGCTTGAACTGACATTTCTCACTATTCATACCCATCAATGTCAAAAACTATATCAGGTTTTACAGCAAAGTTTCTACATTTGCCTTAAAGGGTGTCAGTCAGCCTATGCTCTGTGCAGTTAGATGGGCTTGGTGGGCTGCAAGACTCCCAGCTGTGCTGAAATGCAGTCTGCACAAACACTTGTGCTACACACCTAACCATCCTGACAGCAGCTATGCTCACAGGAGGGCACACTCTTCCCCACACAGCTGATGCTTTCCCTCTCTGTAACTGCAATAGCTTTTCACTGGAAGTAGGAGTTAGTGTTACTATGGTAGAGTGTTTTTGCTTGTGTTTGTTGAAAGGTGTTTAGCAGTAAGCAGAGGGTTGAGTGAATGTGTCATCTGCCAGACTCTGTATGCATTGAGTAGAAGAGAGGGAAGCTGAGCATTCAAGCTGTTTTCAAAGTGTGTCCCCTGATGACTACAGGGGGGTTGACTGGCTGCCTCACCTCACCTCACCTCACCTCACCTCACCTCACCTCATCTCATCTCATCTCATCTCATCTCATCTCATCTCATCTCATCTCATCAACACCTTGTTTTGAATTCGGTCCTTTGGAAGACAGATTCTGAAGACAGGAGACGTAATGGTAAAATTAAGACCTCAAACAGTTTTCAGACTGGGTCCTGCAAATAAAAAAGCATGCTTGTTTTACACACTAAAAGGGATACTCATTTAAAACAGCTTATGACAGGAAGGATTTCAGGACTTTTCTGTTCTATGTTCTAATGTTTTTGTAAGTATCCATGTATTTCATCTCTGCTTGGACAGTGACAGATGCTTCACCTTTTTATTAGTATCTTTTCTAAGTATATCATTGTACACCACAATCTAAGTCCCAGAAGGGCAAGGTGTTTTGAGCTTGCACCTTTAAGTGGGAATAATTAGGGTGATGACCGTTCCAAGATTTCATAGTGAAACTTTAGTACTGATGGCACTAAACCTCAAACCTCTGAAAAACTACCTACAGAGTTCAAGTTGATTTCCAGGTAATGAAAAGCAACAACTAATTCCAACCTGAATTCTTTATAACAAAATTCAGTTCCATCACTCGTAAGACTCACATTTGACCATTTGTGTATCTGAGGATGCTTAAATGAGATCCCAAACCAGAGATGTACTTCTAACACTTCTCCAGACAGAAACGTAGCTTTCATCTCCATGCAGTGAGTTGAGTCCTGTAGCCTTCCACTCACCACAAATACCTAAGACAGTTAGATAACCATCAGACCTTTCCCTGATGCAGAGAAGAATAAAGTATATAAGGCCTCTACCATGGCTAGTCAGAGGAAGAGAAATAAAGAGTTTTCATCCTATAATTAGAAGTAGACTAACTCCAAAGAAATTAGCAAAAGGGAGCAATTAATGTGATGAACAACCAAGATTAATCTGCTTTGAAGCTATCCACCATGTAACAGGAAATGAATTTTCAACATTTTTTCATGGTAAAAAATTATCTGAGGGGAACAAATAGGAAAGAGGAAGATCCTACTATCAGTTTGGAAAACTTGGGGACAAAGGTGCCTTTTTTGCTCCTTCATCTCCTTCAGGAATAAAAAGAAGAGGAATGTACTCAGGATGAAGGAATATATCCAACTATACTCAATCCAAGGCTGCTGAGGAGTAGATCTTCTCAAACTGCAACTGAAATACAAATTTCAACACAATTTCTTCCACAAGTCGTATCCAAATTGGGGAGTGTTCATGGTATATATTACAATCATTAAAAATCACAGCACACTCTTCAAGAAGTAGTTTATTGTGCAAGTTCCCCAGTTTCTCTGGTGTTCACATTGGTGGTGTTGAACTCCAGCATTCAAGGAACCCAACAGAAAGCCACAGAGCGCACAAACTTAAGGGCTTCAGAGGATGTCCTGCATGCATAAAAAAGCATGACTGGAAAAGGAAATACAGTGCTTTTTTGTTCCATCTTATTTTTGTGATTCCAGCATGAAGGGAGCAAGATTTTCATACAGGAAGAATTAGGGAGTTAAAGTGATCTCTTCCATCTTTATTTGTACTATTTGTAGCATACTTATCTCTTTCCACTCCTTCCTAATGCTACAGATTTACAGTGCCAACAAAAGTAATGAATGACCCGAATTCACCTTTAAATCCCAAGAAATTTGAACAGCCCGTATCCACTGAAATAACAGTGTTATTGCAACAGCTTTGAGTAATAAACTCCTAACTGGACTGACAGAAGTCTAGTCTTTGTTGAATACCTCCTCTAATCATCTCAATACAGAACAAGCTGTTTACTTTAACATTTATTTTCTTGAAACACAACAAGACTTCATTGTTGGAATTACTGCATAAATATGGAGCTGAGAAATAGTCACTAGTGAACATTATTCATGGATGTAGAGGTCTTAAATGATTCAGACTCTGATTCACTCACATCCTCAATAATTATTGCCACAAAAGGGAACACATTTTAAAGAACAGGATGTGAAATTAATGTTCTGAAGAATTTGTAAAACAAAACCTCTACAGATTTTTTTTCAAGTTCACTATGATTTGTTATTGACTTCTAATAGCTCAATCAGGAGTCTTTCATTTTTAAATAACCATGGTACATAGATTTTTTTCCATGATAAAAACAAAAGAGAATGGTTAGGTAACTGGAAACTTTTAGAATTACTTTAGGTCAGTTTAGACCAATTTATGCTGCACTTCTGCTTTCATGGGAATATATGGGGTTTAAATCACTGGATTATTTTATGGAAAGACGAGCAACTCTTGTCAACATCCATAAGAGTCTTCACCTAACACTGAGCCAGAGCCTTTGAGAGATTTACTGTAAAAGTCTTTGAGACATCTATTTGAAAGTTAGGAGTAGGTTTTTCTTTCTGTTTGTAATTTTAATCAGCCCTATAAAAGAAATTTCAAATATCTTTAAAGACTCCATCACATACAACCTAGAGAGCAGCAGTCCTGAGATTTGGGTTAGGTAACTGACAAATATTTCTGTCCTCAGGCATAGCAAAGAAATTCTACAAAGATTAGTCCAAGAGCTCTTTGGAAGTCTTAGATTTTTGAACAAACAGGGTGTGTTGCAACCGTGTCTCAGAATCCCTGACTTCATTAATTGACTGTACCATGTGGCATTATGGTTTTTTTGCCCTGTGGTGTTTTTCTACCTTTGGTTTTCAGTCATGTAATCAAGAGTGTTTACAATACCAGGTGATGTAAATCAACACAGCAAAAGGTAATTTAAGAGAATTGTTTCTATGAACTACTTGATGAATATTCCTGAATAACAAATACAGTTCTTCAACTGAAAATCAGATCACAAGCCATTCATGGGTGAAGAAAGGGGCTAACATTTTGACAAATGCTATCAGGTAATATTTATTCAGTTTTAACTTTGGTATTCATTTGAACCTTTGAATGCCTATAAAATCTGAAGAAGTTTTCTCAATCTGCTTGAGGTGTGCCCAGGCCTAATGGAGTGATGTTATAATTAAGGTTTGCCTCATAACTATGAGACATTAATCTAAATAACAAAGTAACTATCTAGTATTTTTTTATGTTTGCCTGGATCATCAGAAGAACAGCAACAAGTCATTTTATTTACTTCTTGTAAAATGCTTTGAGCAGCAGGTTGGACTAGATGACCTCCAGGTGTCCTTTTCAACTTGTATGATACTTTGATTCTATTTCCAGAGAAATCATGAGGTATGTAATAGCGTAAATCTTTCACCTAGATCAACATTTGCATGGAAACCTTATGTGTTCTTCCCTAGGTTCAGTAATGTTCTACCTGATTTGCGCAGGTTGTATAATCATAGAAAATAGGACTAAAAGAAGAAGGTGCATGTAGTTTGTCTCCCTCCATCTAGTCCATTATAATAATTTCATTATGAGGCTGGCACCTAGAACAATTCAATAATGCAAGTTCTGTTAGTGCCATAGTACTCCAAACGGGAGATTAAAGAGAAAGTTTATTCCATGTAGAAAATATATCTTTTTAATTTCATACATTTGGCAGTATGTATCTTGATTATGAAAAGCTTGGGATGATACAAGATTCATTTATTCACTAAAGATTATTCCTAGGAACTGTCCTATCACCATTCAAGAGCAATAACGCTACAGCTACTTTCATTGAGTGGATAGAGATTTCTGATGTATGAAAAGGTGTTGGGTTTGGGTGGTTTGGGTTTGTTGTGGTTTTTTTTGCTTTGAGAACATAGTCAAAACAGAGAACAGAAAATATATGTCATGATAAAAAATGAAGCAAGAGAGTAAGAATATGTAAGGCTAGAGTGCAAGAAATTGAGAAGAAAACAGTTGCAATGGTTCAGGGGAGAAAAGTCGTAAGGCAAAACAAGCAGTGATAATGAGACTCAGATAAAAAAGGGTTGTGAAACACTTAAACCAATAGATGTAAAACAGACTGTGCTAAATCTTTGGCAAGGCATCCAGTCATACCAGCATGTCTAATCATCAGACAAAAAAAATCATAAATTGTCTTATACAGATATATGATTTCTATAATTTAAGATATTTCAGTAAAATTTTTTTTAAAGCTTTGGTTTCAGCCCGAGGGTTTGGGTTGGTTTTTTTTAGGTTTCCTAGGGCTGGCACATCACTGGGACAATGGATCCTTCCCGAGTGCATCTGCGTGTTTTAACATTGTGTTCAGATGCAGGCAGATGTCATCTGTCATCCTGCTATCGATCAAGGCAGACAACACACAGGAAGATGCGATAAGCTCAAAAATTACAGAGTGAACAGTATTGCTCAGATTCAGTTCTTCACCAAAAACATAAGCTATCCCTTTCTCCTGTTTTAGCTCCCTCTTACTGATCCATACTGTTTTGTATGAAGCATACAAATATGTTGAATTTGAAAGCTATTCTAAATAGCTATTCTGCTTCTAAACTTCTTGGTCTCATCACATTTTGAAAATAAAACATATAGAGTCTGCAGCCACTCTTCCAGTGGTTAGAGGAAGGATAAACATTCAGAGAACATGAGAGACTTGTCTGAAAATCGTATCAACTTGTTCATGGATATTTTTAAAAACAATTCAGATTCATTGTTTTGAAAAAACCCTAATTTTTTTGTTTGCACATAACTGTTGCCTTTATGTATGCTTCTACTTTAAACAAAACTGCAGTGGATCAATAGCCATAAGGTTTAACAGATTCCTAACAAGAACTTATGCATTCTGTATTTTTATCCACAATTCCCAATCTGAGTACATCCAGAAAAGATGCACATTGGCCAAGTTTCCCGAACCAGAATTGCAGACCTGAATATTATCTGAAGTTAGATCACCACGCTATATTCACTACCCAGAACTTGTGATCTTCTTCTCTCTCTTCCTATTCTGAGGTAGTCAAACAGTAATTTCAAATCTGAACTGTTAGTAGGGAAAGTATGGAATTTACATCCAAGACCACAATTCAGTTCTTCCCTGTGGAACATCAGAAATTTGCACCTAGAAAAAGTGAACTTAGAAAAACTGTGGAGATTTTGGCTGTGAAGGATCTTCAGCCTAAAATGGTGATCCTTAAGTGAGTTAGTTGCCCATCCCTTTAGAGATCACGGAAGAATCCTGGACTTGTACTATTTGCTCAGTTAATGTAAATTGGAGTATTTTATTCAACTTGTTTGAAATCAGTCTTACCAAGGTGAAATGTGCCACAAAGTGATATAAAAGGAGGTTGGCAGATAAGAAGAAAGAGAAATTGAACTGAACAACACACTAATCCGAGTTCTCCTATGAAAAGTATAATTAAACTACACCTATCTATAATCATAGGACCATTTCTGTTGTTACTGAACATTCACATATCCCATTTTGACAGTAAAATAGTAGCAAATAGGAGCTCCCCCTAGTTTTCTTATACCTGATGGTTGCTTTGCCCTTCCCACCGCTACCCAGGACCACTCTCCACACAAGCAGGTTCTGCTTCTCTAAGTGGGTACAAAACTTGGACTGTCAAGTTTTCTTCTACCAGTTTCTTCAGCTGACAGTCTTTCAGATACGATTCAGCCTCCAGCAGATGAACTCAGATTTGCCTGGAACCTACCTCCCAATTTATACTATCTGTTGTGGGTTTTTTTATAAAAAATGACAGAATTTGAGGTAAAGTTTTCGGAAGGGAGCTGTACGGCAGGACAGCTGATGCTACCGTCGTGACTCCCTGTGACAGTTTGTGCCTCGCTCAGCCTTAGATCATTTTCTTCCACAAAGCTGCACTTAACAATTACTTTTGGTGTCTGTTGCAGAGCTGTCAGCCTCACATCAGCTGTCAGGAGGCTGAATTTCACTCCGTCTGTGCCTCATCCCCATGGCCCTGATTGACAGGCGTCCTGTGGCATGCGCATCTGACTGCCCCAGCGCGACGCCAACCCGCTTCTCCCCCCCCTGGATCAGGTTCGCACCCTGGAGGGTTTAAGCTGTGCTCCCTCCCAGGACTGCCCAGTAATGGGAAAATGCAGGTTGCAGTAAGGGTCAGCAGCGGGGAGAAAGACGGAGAAGCACAAGCTGCTCACAGAGGATCTCCTTCCACTCCTAGATGCCTCGGTACCAGCTCCCCCATTCCTCCCCATGGGACTTCTTCCCAGGATTAAACCTACTCGCCACCTCAGCTGTGGTAATCAGCAGCGTTTCTTACTGGCAGTGCTTGCCCCAAAAGCAGCCTGCCTCTGGGGTACCAAGGCTGGGAGATGTGGGTGCTTCTTCAGTTCAGCACAGATCAATGAACTAAAATGACATTACTGCAATGAGGAAAGCGCCCAAAAGTTCAGAGCAGAAACAGCAGTTTCATTCACTACATGTTTCTTTTCAAGTTAGGCCCTTCCCTCTCTGGATCCCTGCACCTTTTCACAGCTCTCAGCGTTGACTTGCTCTCGCCTGCTTTTGTTCCCCTTTTGCTCTCTCACCTCAGGAATGCGTGCCGCTGCACAGCAATGTCTGGGCACTTCAGAACCACAGGTCAAGCTGCAGAAAGGAGTTAATGGAAAGCATGCTGCCCCCGAGCCTGTGGGTGACGGACACCACGCAGACACGCACAGCACCGGCCGCATGGGCCGTATCCACACACCGACCGGGTTCTCAGGGGAGGGGGAAGGCTCCTTCCCCCACACAGTGCCACTGCTTTCCTGCCTGAGCAGCTCTTGCACCCAAGGGAATGCATCCAGCACGTGTGAGGGGTGCCACACGTCCAGCCAGAGGTGCACAGCCCTCACCTTTGTCCCTCTCTCACACCGGCAGCCTAACACTGCCAGGACAAAGCACCTGGCCATGCCGTCGTCTCTGCAGTATTTTGAAGATGTATATCACAGCAACACGACAGAATATATTTTTTTGAAGTCATTTCAGCTTTTAAAAAGATCCAATATTAAATGTGCAATGATACCATGATGAAGAAGATACTCTAAATAAACGTATGTTGCTAACAGTAGAGTTAATTTTTTCCCAGTAACCATTTGTGATATAGTCCAGATCTTTGAAAAACACTACCTATTTTGGTCTTTGAGATTAAACAATCTTCTTTTGCAACTCTACAGAAAATATCTGTGGACTCTGAGTACTTCTTTGCACACAAAATCTTCAGTATCAAGTCCATTTACATGTATAAAAAAAAATACCACACATTATTGCCTTCTTGTGCAGATGACAGACCAAAATGACCCTGCTTACCTGTGTGACTGAAGTGACTCTTGACTTTCTCAAGAAATGTGTGTTGTGCTCTATTTTTCATAAGCAGGTTTAATTTGGCTGCTAACCAGCCACAAAGTGAGATATTAAAAAAAAAAGCTATACAGAATGACATAACAATGCTGCCAGCTTCTCCTTCTTTTTTTATATCTACTGTAATCTGAAACCAGGATGCGAAAAGGTTATTTTTCCTTTTCTTTTTATATACAAGTGTATATATATATACCCAAACAGAGATACGCACACTCCAGTTTCTTTAAAGATTGTAAAATACCATATTTCTGCAAGTTGATCATTAAGTACTTAAAAAGAAACAGTGAGAGAGTAAATTTGTCTTCCACAGCACAGCTGAATTAAAAGACATGGACAGATCCTTCTGTAACCCTCTAAACCTCTATGCCTTATTCTGCACTAGCCTTGGAATTATTTTTTCCCAAAAGCAGCTCAGCTGTTATAATAAAAGTCATAATTCTCTATTTCCAGATGTAATTTTAATGCAATTATTTCTGTAGCTGTTTGAAATAACAGGAGAGGGCCCATTTTCAGCATTTAATTACATTTGCTTGTGATTTTCCTAAGAAAACAATGACAGCAGCAATAAAAATCATACTGGTGTTAAATGTTTTCATTGTTTGGATTTTTTTATCCCTTTCAACTGAGAAAAGTAAGGCTAAAGTTGGGAAAAACATTGAAGAAAGCAAGATGTTTTCTCTTCATTTCTTTTTCTGGTGTGTGAGTGGGTGTGCAAATTACTTCTCACTCTTCCATAAATCACATTTTTTTGTCTCTTTTAAATGTGATGGGAAAAACATTAAAAAAACTGATGGAAGGGGAGACATCAAATTACATTTTTTTTCAAAGTTAAACAAGATTCACATTTGACTTCACATCAAAATCTACAAAGCAGTAGGGATGGAGAGAGTTCACACATGGGACAAGAATGGGACAAGGGCTGGAGTGGTGTGATGAGCTCACATAAAACAGCATGGCTTTGCCACCCTAGGTCATGGCACCTCATGGGGACAGGACCACCATGCAGGACCAGAGTAAGCTATTATCTCATTGTTGGAGATGGGGAATTCAAGGCATGGGTCAGCAGAGGCGTGGGTCAGCAGTGGGCCTTCCCCATGATCACTGTGCAGCTGTGGTAAGATGGGAACAGACAAGAAGTTACAGGCTCCAAGTGCAGCTCATTATCTTCAGCATCACACTGCCTCAAAAGGAATTAGATCCTATGCATAGTTTTGAAGGGAAGGATTGGGGTTTGCTGAACCCACTGCTCATAGTTCTGAAAAGGAATGAAAACCAGGAGCTAGAAATGTACTGTCCCAACCAAGATAAATCCCAAATTACACTGCAATAGAAGGAATATTTTAAGAGAGAGAGAGATACACACACACATACCTATATATAATACACATTACATAATATGTACACTATATATAATTCTATATAAAGCATGTATCATGTATATAATTTAAAAGGTTAAATAAGTTCATCAGTGAACTAGGTTAAAAAAAAGTTTAAATAATTGTTAGGGGTCTATTCTCCCACTAAACTGTGAATGTGTGTAGAGGCAAAACACAGTGATCAGGGTGTCTAAGCACAGCTAGTGATGCTTTTAAGACAGTCAAGGGCAAGACCTTGTATCCCAGAACACAAAATATAGGCTAAGCTCAGAGGCCTGGATTACAGAAAACAGACCCTGAAGAAAGATGACTGAAGATAACATGTTGAGGGGGACTCAGTTCAATATTAGAGAAAATTATCACATTTGGATATACAGGTGGGAGAAATGAAGGGGCACAACGATACTGTGTGCAGGCCTGGAGAGAGGGCTCCCAAGTCCCAGGTGTAGCAGGGCAATGAGCGGAGGCACAAGATCGCTCTGACCAACCTAATGTGCATAGTGGGAAGAAATGCCACCACGCAGGTATAACACCCTGCTTAGTCTGCTGGGCCATGCTACTACGAAGATACTCCTGACTGGATGGATCTAAAGGACCAAAAGCCAGTGCACAATGGCCAACCTAGAGCATCCTGTTGCTTCCAATAGTAGCTTCCCTGGGGCTGAGTCAAGGTGTCTGTGCAAATGTACCTGTCCCCATAGTCTCTGTGCACCAGAATAATAGAGATGGTGGTAAGAACGGCAAAAAGAAGCAGAGAGTTTGGAGAAAAGTTTTAGGAATGACGAATAGTTCTTAATGCCTTACATGAATCGAGTCTGGTTTGCTCATGTGCAGACAGGCTTGTGAGACCAAAACACTTGTCTGTTTTTTCTAGTATGCTAACCTGGGCCCTTGCAGCTCACTTTTCCACTCTTGCCACTTTAAAACAACAAAAAACCCTTTGAAGATCTGCAGCAGTGGTGCCCACAGCAGCTGTGTCGGATGGATCCAGAGCAGAACTGGGCAGAACAGAAAAAAAGGACAGAACAAACTGAATAGAGCAAAGGATGTATTTTTCTGAAAAAACTTAACACAAACCTGCATAACCTTACTTTTAAGCTGCCCAATCAAAAAAAATTTAACTTACAGTTTATTGAACAGCTCTAGGCTAAAATTATAGCACCAAGAGCTGCAGTCCTCAGCTTTGACAAGTTAGGAAGACAAGCACTGCCTCCAGATCTTTCTAGTATCTCCCCTCTGGGCACATGGGAGACTTTGTGCAAAGTAGAGGTGAAAGGGTCCACAGCACGAAGCTGTGGCCCAAAGATGTGACTTCTAATGATGAACTGAGGGAGAACCTGCAACAGCAGCACTTCACTGGGCCTCTGCAGCTGCCCTCCCATGCAGTGAGCCTGTCCACCAAGCCCTGTGGGACCACTAACCCACAGCCCCGGGAAGCCAGGGCACCAGCTGGAGCAGAGCCACCATGCACCATCATGAACCACCAAGGGGTAGCCTGAAGAAAACAAAACAGGAGCTAGGAATGTCCGTCTTGGTGGCAACATGCAAGATCTGACAGGTCTGTAAATTAATCGGTATAACTCACCATCTGGGTAAGGTCTCAACTTTGCTAGGTATTTCATTGCTTATTAGAGGTGGTAAGAAAAGGAGGGAAGCATTGCAGCAGGAATGACAGTTCATTCAAGCTCCCAGAGTGACTTGCATTTAGGAACTGCCATCAGGTTTTTGCCTCAATTAAGAGCAAGCCAAGTCCTCAGACTGGTCTGGTTGCTCTGATACACTGAATCAAGACTAGGTGGGGTTTTTTAAAAGGGCCAAACACTTTTGTCATAGGTCAGCACAGAAACTGCTTGGTGAAATTCTGGGCTGGCCAGAGAAACTGACCCTAAAGATCCCCTGGTGCCCCTGGTCCTGTCCTTCCTGACCTTGGCCTCTGGAGTTACGCTCCGGTTCTCTCCCAGTACAGAAAGAGCAGGACTTCTTTCCAGCAGCTTCCAGAGGCAAGGATTTGTCCTTTCCTCCAACTGAAGAGATGGGTCTGAACTTCAGCACTGGTCACTGAAAGGCCTTTGGATATGGAGTGGAGACAGCTCTAAAGGGAAACGGTGGTGGGAAAAGTGCGGCTCCGTAACCTCTCAGCACCCTCCCCACCAGAGCCAAAGAAGAGGACAGTGCCCTTCCCTTTGCTTCCAGAGGACTGGGACAGGAAAACACCTCTGAGAAACACTGATCTGTGCTTTTTAGGTTGCTGGGTGGCTTAAATTCTTTGCTATAAACAGTGAAGGAAAAAGATTTCGAACAGAGGCTCAGGTATTGAGTTTATATTTCTTCTCTGCCATCAACCTCCCAAGGACCTTTGTTAATTATAATTTTGGCTGGAGTTTCAAGTGAGATTGAGACTACAGGCAACTCTTTTCCAGAGTCCATTCCATCCTCATGCCACCTTCTCACAAAGCCATGGCCTTTGGAGAGTAAATGCAGAGGTTTTCAATAGAGAATGGAAAGAATGGGGCTATAACTTTGTGTAAGCATCAGGAATACTTTGTGATTCCTGCATAGCTTCAAAATTGCAGGAAAAAGAGTGTGCAAGAAGATAATTTAGAAAATCAGCTAGCTATCCTCAAACACCTCATAAGGCTGCCTAGGTAGCATGCACTGGAAGAGGTAATCTACAGCATATGCCAGAATTTACTAATCTCGGTCTGGCTCCACAATATGAGTCCTATTTATAGACTGCAAAATGAGAATAGTCCAGAGTGATTGTTTAGTCTGATATTCTGTGTGAGAGAGACTTTAATATTCCCCTACATTAATTCTTGATCCAAGTCCAAGAGTCAATTTAGCTAGTCCATTAGTTTTCAACCTTTTACAATTTGCATACCCTTAAACTTTCCAATAGGTTTGAAGATGCTGTATGGGGATTTCAGGCTCACTGACAATCAACTTGCACTCCTTAGTTACCTTTTTTAGATCCCTTCAGAGTGACCCCTGGACAACCAGATGTTCACTAACACATAACTAAAGCACATATAACTTTCAAAAAGCATCCAGTCTTAATTTTAAATAAACTAAATTAAATTTTTAAATTGAGGAAGAAGGGGCCCCCATGATGCTGAGTAATAAGTCACCCTCATGGATAAAAGCTCACCATTTCTCACACGAATTTCTCCAGTTTCAGCTTCCAGACAGTGTATGCTATGTCTGTTTGCCAGCTAGGCTGAAAAGCCCTCCATTACCGTGCTCCTCTCCTGATGTGGACTCTCAGAGAGCGATCGCATTGCCCTTTTGCCTTCCTTTTCATAAGTTAAATGGATTAAGCTTCCCCCAGCCACACTACAGGGTATATTTCCCCACCCATTAATCATTCCCCATTATAATGTAAACAACACCAAAAGATATTAAATACATTCTTTGTATTTCTCTATCCATACTTATGTTACTGCCTGGTTTAAAAGACAATTTTATCTAAGTTATAGATCATTAAGCTGAAAAAAAGTTTGCCCGTTACTGCTGTTTTACCATCTTGCCCCATCTTGTCTCATTAGCAGGAACTGATTGAGCATGAAGGTGTTCTCTGGCTGTCAGTAGATAAAGTAGGTGCTCTTGGCTTTCATCTGTTCTGAATTCTCCTTGTCTCATTATCTTCACAAGGTCAGATTCTTTGACACCGGGACTGCTTGCTTAGCACTCCATTCTGGTAATTACTTGCCTGGCAACCTTAACCATAAGTAGATTGCATGTATATGGCAGCAATGAAAGTATCAGCATACAGGCCAACAGCCATATATCCATATAACACAAATACCATTAGAAATGTGTTCATTCTACTGATGTAATTGTTATGCTTCTGTATTATCGTACTGCTGCAAGTACAACGTACACATTAAAATGCACAGTTTATATTACAGCAGTGAAACTGGAGTTGCAGTTCAGCTCTCTTTTAGGGCCAATCCCATAGCGTTTTTTCCACAAAACTCATGAATGGCTTATTTGGAAAAGGCTAAGCTGCGCTTCTTCTCTGAATCTTCTTTTACCCTGTGTTACAAAGACATGCTCAACTCCTGAAATTATGAAGTTGGTAGAAGAGTTTGGGAAATTCTGGAGGGTGACATCCATTGCTGGTGTGAAGACTATCCTCAAATCAGTGCACAGCCTTCTGCAAAATAAATGCTTCCCCTTCAATCTGTTTATTGCGAGAAAGCAAAAAATGCAGCCTGTGGTGGATGCCTCATACACCTCTCCTTTTTTTTCTATTTTACGTTCACAAAATTACTTCCTCTACGACAAATCTTATCTACACAGTTCATCAACAATAGTTAAATTGCATTTGAGTCACTTTGCAAAGTTGTAACAACAACATACATGTTCTTTATGTTCCAAGAGAATCCATGAAAAGGATAAAAATGTGAATGCCTCACATTTTTGCAGAATGCCTAAACAAAAATACCTTCATACCACTGCAGTTCAAACTCATTTATACCACATTTAAGCATACTTCTGCTAATGCAGTTCATCCTCTGATCACCTCATTCTTCTTAATGTGTCAGCAATATTCAGATTTATGACAAAGCTTTCAAATCACCTATTCAATGTGATTTCAAAGGTGGTGGAGTATCTAAATAAAAATCTGTCTGGGGGTAAGTATTAGATTGTGCAATTTATTGATGATGGTCACATCATCCACATTTCACAGATGGAAAAACTGATGCCCTGAGAAATTAGATGAGTTGGCACTAATCATACAGAAAGTTAGACATAAAAATTAGACCTGCTTTCTCCTAGTTTCATAATCCAATCAGTCTAGCTTGTTTTATTTTGACCCCTCTAACAGCCACAGACCCACACTCAGGTACAAACCCACCCACATACCCATTTTTTCTGTCAGGAAGACCTTGGTTTGCTTCCAATCCTCTCCACAGCTCACAGCTGTGCCTCCAGGCTCAGAGCATTTTCTACCACCTTATTCCCTCTTCCCTGCTCACCACTTGCAGCCACAGCAAATCTGTCCTCAGCTTGTAGCTGTCTTCAGTATCAGGGATCTTTCCTCAAACAGAAGTCATGCCCTCTTTCCACGCAACTCAAAAGCCCGTTTAAAGCCAGCTAAGGACACTCTCTCAGATTACCCCGCAGAAATGCAAGTTTCCTCCCTTGCAGCCTTTATCTGCAACAGCACTCTCTAAATGAGGCTCTGCTTTATTTGCCAATATAGAGTTACCTAGAGGAGCTGAGTCTCTTGGGTCTCAATATATAGCCTGTAGCTTTTTGTCATACCTCTACCTTTCTGTCTGGAAATCAATCCCAGTTCACTTTAGCACAATGAGGATCAGGATCAGCCTTAAAACCTGAAGCCCCAGCTGCATTTTGGCAGAACAACCTTCTTACCAGCTGCAAGGTGACATGGTCTATCTAGGAGCAGCATATGTGTCTTGACATCCCCACTATCTGGCCCACCCTGTAATGCCTTTTACTGGATGCACTGGTACCACAGAGCACAGAGTGCATATCTGTGACACAGAACACTGCCCCCTATCTTGGACTGAAAATATGTAAGTGTACATTACATATTCATAGGGAGACTAACATATATAAGGAAATTTTTTATCTTGTGCCTTTTTGTGCAGCTTTTAATATCTAAACAGGGAGGTTTGAATTTCATCAGAGGAAAATTTACTATTATCATCATCACTTAATACTAAAAAGATGAAAATTGTCATACAGGAATGTTTGGCAAATGAGTGAATTTTCACAGGGCAAAACTGTCTGTCTTTCATTTCACCAGGAAAAGCAGCTCATTGTATTCACTGGTAGGTTTCACTGGGTGCAGTAGCCTCAATCCACTCGTTGGTTGAAGATGGCCAAAGAGCCAGAGCATTAGCACTGAGTCCCAGGCATTTGCTCAGCCTCTCGTGGTATATAGTTTACAGAAGCTGATAAACAAGCAATGAAAAGAAAGCCACGTATATCTCTACATTTATCTTGGCTCCAAAGGTGGCCTCCATGGTACAGCTGACGGGGCAACATGCTCACAATCTCCTGGTAGATGATCCACCTTCCACTCTGCTCTTTCCCAGGGATCCTGGGGATCTTGCTTTCTTCTGTACCCCACCTCCTTTGGAGACTAACTAGTTTCAAGCCTTCCTTTTCCCCACATCCTTCAACTCAGAAGGATTTCTTAGTCCTTAACTCAGTCAGGAAGGCATTTCAGTCTTGCTCACAGCAGATTATCACCTACCCTCTCCTGCCTTGAAAAGCTGATGCCCTGGGCACGTGGGTTTGGGTTTTTTTGCCACTGGGTGAACAAAGTCATCTAGTTACTGCTTGGCAATGCCTTAGGCAGTCTGTTGTCACAGGTTTCCCATCAATCTAGACAGCAGCCAAGTCTCAATGCGAAGTTTTTTTCTCATTCTGAACGTTATAAAAATATATACCTTGCTGACCTATGACAGCCACAAGAGCGACCAATGCATCTAGTGCTTTACTGAGATTGTGTGGGATGGTGACTCTTGAAGAGACCCAAAGTCTGAGAGAAGGAACCAGGATGTAACCAGAACATATTAAAAAAACAATGAGTGACTTATTAGGAAGAGGAATTTGTCAGGGACAAAAAGAGAGAAACTCAGGGTAACAGCCAAAGAAGGATGCTTTTATAGCTGCAGTTTGGCTGAAGAGCAGTCATGGAAAAAAGCAAGGGAAGATTTACAGTAAATGAAGTCAGAAAATGAAAAAAATAATGGGTCAACATCTTAGATGCTGAAACCAAGATGAAACCTCAAGATTTCAGACTGTTTGGTCTTAAAAACTATGATCTTCATTTTGAGCTAGGAAGCAATATCCCATGAAAAGGACTCCAAGCCTGCAGTGGCTGTGAGAATAGCTATGGTAGACCAATTCAAGCAAGATGTTTTACCAGTTTTCCAGGACCTCTTTTCCAAACATCAGTGTGCAGGATGGGGCCTTTAGATTGTGCTCTGGAACCTTCCAGCCTGCACCCACTGCCTTCCTTAAAACATGGGCAGGATAATGAAGATACTTATTGTGATGAAAAAATTTCAGAATCTCCATGATTACTTAAGAGTATGTTTCAATGAGAATTCTGTCTTCTGAATCACTGAGGTTTCACATTTCATTCATTCATTAAGAGAAGAGAAGAGAAGAGACGAGACGAGAGGTGAAGAGAAGAGAAAAGAGAATCATGGAATCATGGAATGGTTTGGGTCAGAAGGGACCTTTAAAGATCATCTAGTCCAACCCCCCTGCCATGGACACCTTTTGCTGGAGCAGGTTACTCAAAGACCTGTTGAATCTGACCTTGGACACTTCCAATGCTGTGGCATACACAACTTCTCTGGGCAACCTCCTCCAGTGTCTCACCACCCTCATCACAGAAATTGTATTCCTTATCTCCAACCTAAATCTACCCTCTTTCAGTTTAAAACCGTTACCCCTTGTCCTATCACTACAGGTCTTGATAAAAAGTCTTTCTCCATCTTTCTTATAAGACCCTATTAAGTATTTAAAGGCTGCAATAACGTCTCCCCAGAGCTTTCTCTTCTCCACACAGAACAACCCCAACTCTCTCAGATTCTCTTCATAGGAGAGGTGTTCCACCCCCCTGATCATTTTTGTGGCCCTCCTCTGGACCTGCTCTAACAGGTCCGTGTATTTCTTGTGCTGGGGACTCCAATGCTGGATGCAGTACTCCAGGTGGGAGATTACCAGAGCAGAGTACAGAGGGAGAATCACCTCCCTCAATCTGCTGAGCATGCTTCTTCTGATGCAGCCCAGGATATGGTTGGCTTTCTGGGTTGCAAGTGCACCTTGCTGTCTCATGTCCAGTTTTTCATCTGCCAGGATCCCCAAGTCCTTCTCTGCAGGGCTGCTCTCTATCCATTCATCCCCCCAGCCTGTATTGGTGTTGGGGATTGCCCTGACCCAGGTACAAGATCTTATGCTTGGCCTGTTGAACTTCATGAGGTTCACTCCAGCCTGTCAAGGTCCCTCTGGATGGCATCCCTTCCCTCAAGCATATCAACTTCACTATTCAGCTTGGTGTCATCAGCAAACTTGCTGAAGGTGCACTTGATCCCACACTCTATGTCATTAACAAAGTTATTGAACAGTACTCATCCCAATATGGACCCCTGAAAGACACCACTTGTAACTGACCTCCATTTGGACATTGAGCCATTGACTATAACTCTTTGGACGTGGCCATACAGCCAATTCCTTATCCACTGAATGGTCCATCCACTAAGCCCATTTCTCCTAAATTTAGAGACAAGTATGTTGTATGGGACTGTTTCAAAGGCGTTATATAAGTCAAGATGTTCATATTTAATTTAGAGCTGTGCAAGATTCCCTGCTGATAGCTAATGAGGTAAAAAAACCTGCTACTTTCTGCCTTTCAGTCCTTTTAGCTCAGGCCCTGTTTCATTGATTTTCCCGAATTACAATCTCTGCAGCTGTACTGGTCTCTGCTCACTTTGGGAAGTTCATAGTAACTCACCAAACACATACAGTTTAGAGATTGAGAAACGATAAACAAATCCAAAGAACAAGTACAGTCTAACAACTGACAACATCAACACAGCTTTACCCTCATGTCTTAACCCAGTTTTAAGAAAGACAATAGCCAAGCCCATGATCTAGTCCAGCTCCTATTTCCAAGGCACCCCAAAAAAAGAAGCTAGCTATGATGTAGATACTTGTCCATCAGCAAGTAATGGAATATAAACAACTGAAGTCTTTGATCCCAAGAAAAGTTATATGTTTTTCACCTGTATGGGTTTTGAATTAGTTCACACTAAAATTATTGTCAGAGACAATGGAGTCACAGATTCACAGAAAAAGAAGTATGTGATTAGGCCTCATGGTGGGACATTACACTTCCTGAGTTCACTGATCCTTGTAGCCCATTCACCTTTGGGAAGTTGGGATCATTCATATTTGTAGTGCAGTGCTGAGTTGAATGGCTCATTGGCCATTCAAGGAGAGGGAGACAAGTGCTGATGAACCTCAGTGCTGTAGTTCTAAATCCCATCACAAGCTTTTCTATGAGAAAAATCTCTATGATCAAATTGAGGGTCTTTTTCCCGATCTGAAATGAGAACTGCAAATGTTGATACTGTGTGGGAAAATTGTAAAAATAATTTATTTCAGAAAAATATACGTGTTTCAGTCAGATATTTTTCTTTGAGATAAAGGAACAGTACTCTTTCATCAGCTGAACTCTTGGGTATTTCTAGGAAAGTCAAACATCCCAATGAGTTCTTCGGTGTCCAAGTCATACCCAACCTGAAACCACAGAGCATTAAGAACTAACATGCTTGCAGGCCTTCTTTGTCACTGCATCACAGGAAGGCTGGACCTGTGAAGACCATGATTTGCTCTCAGTCCAGTGACAGAAACACCAGAATCCCTGAAGCCCTGGCTTATGTGAAAATTGTCCCAGAATCCTGCTGCAGAGACAAAATGTGAGCCCTGGCTAGAGGGGCAGATCCCAGGACCTCTCAGTGCCATGCTTGCTCCCTCACCAGCTGTAGAAAGGTTATGTGGTTGGGCTGCCCTAATGTTGCAAACCCTGGAAGCCCTGGGCTTGTCAGCTCCATGGTAATCTGAGCAGTGAGGCTGCCATGAAAAATCAGTTCCTGGGAAGCCCAGGCTTCCACGCAGTCTAAGCAAAACCCACTGACATCACCAAAAGCAAATTGTTTCCATGAAATGCTTCATGGAGGTGGGGTTTTCCAGCAAAATCTTGTTCTAGCTGGAAATCTGCAGCCAGCTCTGCGCTGGAACTGCTGAAGTCAGTGGGGTTTGTGCAACACATTCAATATCACACTGAGTTCAGTGGAAGTTTGTCTCAATGAAAACAAAAAAAACAAAACCAAAACCAAATACAAATAGAGAGATTGTATTAACCTTACTCATAGTGGTTAAAACTTAGCCCCTGCGAAGAGTATCCACATTAGCCTCGTGCACCATCAAAGTTCCACCTAGGATGCTCTGTCAGATGTAAGTGACACATGAGTCCTCTGGTGGTACTCTGCACAAAGGTCAGTTCATCTCACATAATGTTGATAAAGTGTGGCCCTGTATCCCTAAGTTTAACCTAGAACTGCAGATCCAGCTATCTCAGCAGATTCTTTAGATGCTGCCTCTGCAGCATGTTAAGAGTTTCCCACCAGTATTAAAATCATTGACCCAGCCCAGGTTGTTTTATTTCCTCATTTACTCAAGGAGAAAGACTCAGATATCTTTTTCTTTTTTGTGAAGGACAATGTATGACAAGTCTTACTGGGTCTTCTTCAATGTAAACAGGCAATAATTCTTAAGGTCAAACAAGTACAGATTCTCAGGAATGAATAATTAATAGGGATATACAAAATGTCAGAACTCAAGTTTCTAGGATTTGCTAAAACACAGACAAATTGGAATCTGACAAAAACAAATTGTGTTTAATAACCCTTAAAGATGTGATCCCTGAAGCATCCTGCAGTACTCAAGTCTCCCCTTGTCCAACTTCTTTCGTCTTCATTTATACCAGACAAAGACTAGTGAAAATAATGTTTGAACTTTAAGTAATAAAATCAGTTATAAAATCACTCACTTTATCACACATTAAATGCTTTTCCCCACTCTTGCTTTTTGTAACCTTCCAGACTATTTTTAGTGACTGCAGTTTCCAGCTGCATAGAACCACTCCCTGCCAAAGAAGCCCAGTGCCATGGGGGTGGTGCCTTGCAGGCACAAAAAGAAGCACATCTTTCTCCCTCTGCTCTCCAAGGTGATGCCAAACCTTGTGACTGTTGATGACACAACACTGTGCCCCAGCTACCAAGCCAGACACATGAGATAATATATAGGCTCTGGCTAATTCAGTCATGTGGATTATAGTTGACTTGGAGCAAGGGCAGAGTGGGGTCACATACAGATAGGCCTTATGAGGGAGATCACAAACTAGTATATAACTCTTGGTTTATGCCTCTTACGTCCATCTTTGAACCTGTGATGTCAGTCTGACATTGGCATCAGTCCAACTTTATCATCAGTCCATAAAAACTGAACTACTTCTGAATTATGTCAATGCTGAATCAGTCTCACTGAAAGTGCAGCATCAGCCCATCTACTAATAATGAAACAAAGGCAGAAAATTAAATTGTAGCTATTTATTCCACACTGGCCTCCTGGAGACTTCTTGGCCAGATTTATAGATCAACCCTTCAACTTAAAGCTCTAAAACCAGAAGATCCCATGGAATTACTCAGTTGCAGGCAGTGGGCAGTCAATCTGGATATGTCCAAAGTGAAACCAAGAAAAATGAAGCAGGACTGTTTAGAAGAGGAATCACACACATGAAGTCCTCTGCTTTCAGGAGGAGAAAAAACCCACACCACAAGCACTGCAAGAAATTTTTGAGTTTTCATTTACTACTCAGTGTGTGCAATTCAACCTGGCAGTGCATCTAGGCACCTCTGTTGTACACATTGCACTCAAGAAAAGGACATTTTCCCATGAACATCACTTAGCATATGCATAGAAAATATTTGCAGTACACATCAGTATTAACAAAAAGAATGAATAATTACCTCAATACAGAGTCATTCTGAATATAGAAATATGCAGAACATTCGGAATATCTGAGTTCTAAGACGTTTCTCAGCACATGATATTGCTAGTTGATTACGTGGGCAAATTCTACAGAATTTACCCTGTGTTTTTATCAGTGGCGTAAGTGACAGAGAGGATTCAAGCAGCACCCTGGATACCAAAATCTCCTCTTGCTGTGAACAGACACAGTTGGTCAGCCAAACAGCCAGCCAGCCAGTCGATCACATATACAACCTATTTATATATATAGACAGGAGCAGCCTTAGACCTTGAACTGCAAAATTGGAGGCTCCCAGGCAGAAAGCTCAATGAAACCCTTGGAGACTGAAAAAGGCATGGAGCAGTAGCTGCTGGTACTCACTGTCCAGTGCCCCGCTTCCACAACATGGACTATGATTGCCCCCCACAATATCCCCAGCACAATTTATTTTGGTTCAAAGATTAACTAAAAGTTGAGGAGAAACAAAGAAGACATGAGAGGTGAGGTCGGTGGGCAGAGTATTAACGCCTGAGGAGAACATGCTTAAGAGACACAGTGCTTCTCCATCAGGCTCTCCCAGGCAGCGTCTGCACTAACAAATAAAGTCCATCCCAGGGCAAAGGCTCAAGCCCATGATCACTCACTGTGTCAGCACACTCCCTGGCGCAGCGTTGGTCTGTGCCAAGCAGCAGCAGCCTGCACTACCCGGGTATGGCTCAGAGCACAGCACATGCCAGGGCCCATGCCCAGGTGGTGGGTTGGTTATAGCCACCCCCTCTTTCAAGGGGGACAAGAGTTTAGGCATGTGGAAGTGAATGTATCATGTTGTTTGGCCTCACTGCCAAAAGCCTGTCCTGGACTATTTTTCAGTAGTAGTAAAGGCAGGACTTAGGCAAGCTGTTGCCAAAAGATATGGGGGTTTTTCCACATCCTTCTGTTTGCCTTTGCACGTCAAATTGGCACGAACTCCCATGCTCTGCAGCAGCTGTATGTGCAATGGCAAGTCAGCTGTACCCCTCAGAGACCTCTTCATACCTAATCTGGAGCCCCAGCTGAATCTTTGTCCTCAGGTTGCAACATATAGTTCTAGTAGTTTCTCGTTAGGTCCTTTCAGATAGGTGGGACTTTAGACCCGTATTTCATGTTTAGCAGTTTCACATTTTTTGAAGCAAGAGATTCTTCTCCCTTTTCTTGTTCAAGTGCTACTTTCATACCTTCTATACTTCTGATAGAAAACCAGGAATACAGTATTTCCTCTTTTTCTGGTCATTCAAAATTATATAGAAACTTATGCTCCAAACTGGAAAATATTCATGTTCGATACAAGTAAATAATACTTTTACTTTGCATCATAGATTACATTATTTTATTTTTTTACCTGACTCACGTAAGCTTTTTCTGTGTTGTATACTTGATTATCTTGGCATCCAGATAAAGGAAACAAACATATTGGAATACCACAACAGTAAACTTTTTCCATGCTGACTCCAGTCAATGCTCCTTGATGCAGTTAAACTGGTCAGAGATCTTGCAAGGCTGCTAAATTTCAGATATGGATAAAACTTTGTTTCCAGATGTTATGGGTTTGTGTGGCGTGGTTTGGTTTTTTTTTTTGGTAGCAGGGGAAGGGGCTGCAGGGATGGCTCCTGTGAGAAGCTGCTGGAAGCTTCCCCGGCTCCAAGTCAGACCTGCCTCTGACCCAGGCCAAGCCCATCAGTGACGCTGGTAGCGCCTCTGGGAGAACAGATTTAAGAAGGGGAACCTGCAGTGGGAGGGGATTGGAACGTGAGAGGAGGCTGATGGCCCTGCAGCCCGTACTGAGAAGGCAGGCTGTCCCCCTGCAGC
>VYZV01043719.1:4225-25929 GCA_013401275.1 Pandion haliaetus | reverse complement strand
GGGAGGGGGTGGGGAGTGAGCGAGCGGCTGCGTGGTGCTTTGTTACCGGCTGGGCTGAAACCGAAACCACGACACCAGATGTGGGTGCAATATAAAGAAACACACTAAGTTTAACTTCACCAAGTGGCAAAAAGTCTAAAGAAAAAGGATCATCTCCCCCCACCTTGAATATTGTATTTTTTAACTATCTGTAAGTCTGGATACTATTACTTCTGTAAACATCCAGTCCTAGTTAAGTTCCTAGTCTCAACAACATCCCATTACGAGGAATTCTACCATCTGTTACCTTTTATTACTATTGAACATTTCACCTCTCAGATCCACAGAACAGACCCTGATTTCCAAATCCATCTTTACCTTTCTAATTTGATTGCCACCACATTTATCATGGAAACTGTCAATATCAAGGTTGGCAGCAGTCACATTATCACCCCAAAGGCAGTCGTATTTTATGTGCACTCTTCCAAGCTATATGAAGGTTTAAAGAATGCTTAGAGAAGCAGAAAATGGGATGAGTCTAGGATTTGAACCTTGCTCAGCCTGAGCCATGGGCTAACAATCTGTTTAGGGATTAGCCAATTTCCGGTTTAGTGGCTGGGTTAGCCCTAATCACTGCCAGCCATGCTCAGGGGACATTAGCATTTCCAAGGCAGAGGCAGCCCTGGCCTCCTGGGAGGAAGCTCAGCACTCCTCCCTGGTAGAGCTAAGGATTAGGAAACCATAGGGAATGAGCAAGAGAGAAGATTTGAATCTGAATGGGACCCCGTGGAAGCCCCAAGGAGGGGTTAGCATCTGAAACCAGGCTTACTTTCCCAGGTCAGGGCTCTGTTCTCCATCCTACCTGAAGGCAGAGGTACACACAGTACCACACAGGTTTAGGAAAGCATTCACAGTTTTAATGCTGAATAGAAAGATGGAGAAAGATCTTTTGTATCTGACCCTGCAGACTAAACATGACTTGTTTTCCATCTTATTTCCTGTGACTTGATAATGGTCTGTTACACCATTTTATTTCAATTTCTGCAAACTTGATCTCACTTGTTTTTCAGCATAGTTAGCAAAGCACCAAGGCCCAGCAATCCTACATGGGTAGCAAACCTTAAAACCAAGCTAAAATCCTCTTTAAGTACAGTTTATTTAGTTTAACTAATTATTATAACAGAAAACACCTCTGTTTGGTTGTTTAATGCCCTTCAAGACCTGGAAATGCCACCTTCTTTATGGAAGAATTGTCTTCTGATCACTAGCAGCAGCCTGGAAAGCTTCCAGACAGTAGCAAGAATTAGTGAGGAGGAAACTTGTTATAAGAATGGGCCACAGATGTGAACACTCACTCCCCCACTTCGGTGTGCTGATCAATTAAAGGTAGTTAGCAGTTTCCTGACTGGTGTTGTCCTGAACATCTGCAGACCACAAATGCAGCTGCTTCTTGTCTTCTGCCTCCCTTAGAACAACCAAGCTGCTGCCACTGTCTCATACAAAAATGGGTCATCATATCGGGCGTAGCATCAACCACCTTAGTCTGAACAGAGTTTTTAAGAATCAGTAACCTGTGTTTTGAAAAGATATTTGCCAAAAGCAGCTTTTATGTTGAATGTTTTGACATTTACATTTTGTATTGAAGGCACTTTTTCACCATTCATATATTAAACCAGAAGGAACATCATCACCTGTAAGGATGCAAGCCGACAGACGACCCAGAAGTGTTGTGCTTTTGGGAGGTCAACGAACCACTTTTTAAGGCACTATTGGAACTAAATTATCAGTAAGTAGAAAAGCATCTGAATCACACAGACAGTTTTCACAGTTGCTGGAAGGCATTATATTACTGCCGCCTGTCTTTGTGGTAATGTCAGCCCTGTGTGTAAAGGGGGTAGTGAGAGATCTGTTCCCTGGCTCAAAACACATACAGTGCAATACCATATGCTCCCATCAGAAGGAACCGTGGGTGCTCACAACCAATCAAGATCAATCTCTCAATTAGGCAGATCATAGGGTTCAAACACAAAGGAGAAGTGGTAGCTCCCAGTGATGCTTTTATTCCCTTAGCTGTGTTGTTTCTGTGTTGGATTTTAGCTGAAAGGCTTTGTTGGAAAAAAGTGTGTTTCAAGGAGGAGGTGTCACAATATGTCATTTATAAACAGTGAATTATATTTCATCATACACATTTATAATACATCCACGTGGACAGGTGCAGATACATGCAGGCTGCTTGGTCGGTGTTCTCAGATGGCTGGATACAAGCCAGCTCTAGTCTTGAAGCTGTTTAGACACAAACCGGTAATATACACAGCCTGTCACCAGGCCTTCTTGACTTGAGTGCAGTGCAATGTTAACACAGTTATATAGACCAGAAATGGCTCGTGTCTGGCCAGCTCAGAGGATGGGGAGACAAATCTCACAGCTGCATCCACCTTCAGGAGCATGCACCCATAGATTCCCCCGAACTCCCCTGACTTGTTAAGGAAGATGCCAACATCTGGGATACAGCCAGTGAGAGGGGACATTTTCAAATTCAGACAGAATTTAAAATAAAGTCTTTGCTGTGGAAATAAATATCTATATGGGTCTTATCTCCCTCTGAGGTTTGTGGGCATAAATATCTGTAGGTCTTATCTCCCTTCGAGGTTTGTCTTGAATTTTTACAATGTTCATAGATATGCTGATAGAAAAAAAAAATATCAGTGTTGCATGTCTTTCAAGCATATGGCTCTCCTTAGAGCCAACAAGGCTTTTGTATGAAAAAATGAATATGAAATCAGGGCAAGATTTTAGTATACCAAAGTAAATTTCCTCCAACGCTATGTACAACAAATAGAGAAAAGAAAAGGTGGAAAATCTGTAAGGTGATCAAGCTACCAGTGAGCTTAACTCAGGTCTACAGGCTACCTCAAAGAAAAGATACAAAACAAATGAACAAACAAACAAAAATCCTCCTTAGAGATCGCACCAGTCAGCTGGCCAGAAAAAAATGCCAAAGCAACAGTGTACTGGTGCCATCTGGCTACTTCTCCTCCGATGGCTCCCTGCCATATTCCTGACCAGGCTATTGGAAGAACCAGATACAGGCTACATCCAAAAAAATCCTCACAGGTTTTATACCGGGCCCAGTGGATGCTGGAACAGGTTTCTGGGAGTCAATGTTATATAAATGTCATGCAGTGTGAACATGCCTGAAACAGCTAATAGCTAAGTACCAAATCTTACTATATTAAAGACACACTGGGACTTTACAGCAGTAAAAGCAGCTCCACGTTCAAGACACTTCAGGTTAACAGGGTGCAGTGTGTAGAAACACACTGGATTTTCTCCTCTGTGGCTATTTTTCATTTCAGAATTCCCTTTCAGGTCCAAAAGGGGACTGTTGCCTTGAAGAAGACGAGATTTGGGGTCACTTTGCCAGAAACTAATCTTTACCTAAGTTGAAGAAAGCCAGGTTGTGATTATCAGACAGTTGTATTTATTTTGCTTGATATAAATGTAATCTAGGGATTGAAAGCAAAACACTACATATTCAGAAGATAATTCACAGTTTTAGATATCAACTGAAAATCAAAATATGCACCATTTGCAGTCAGCAACATTCGCAAACCACATGTATGGGGTATGTACAGCTGGTGTAGAATTTAATTTGAATGCTATTTATGTGCTATGCATGCTGCATATAAAGCAGACTGTCAACTGTTCACTTCCAAAAAAGGAAATAAAAGATAAAAAATTAAACCTACAAACCCTAGGAAGCTCAAGTTTTCAAAACAAGAACAATAGCCAGAATAAGGTTTACATCTGGTTTTAATTGCACAGGCTTTTGCCAGTTTAACAGAACCTTTCATTCATTTGGTGTATTTCTGTGAAACATACTGCAGTTTATAATTGTTTATGTGTGGTTATAAAATTCATATATCTCGGAGGCACAGAAATGACCCCTACTTAGTGAATATATATTCCTTGGATTTTTTCATCTTCTAATACTTTAATACAAATAATTTATATCTGAAATAATTTTAGTGCTTTTCAAAAGTGTGAGATTGCCAGATTTTTAAGAGAGAAACGTTGTTTATTCATACAACATATACAGTACAGGCCTTTGCAGTGCAAGTATCCTGACTCTGCCTTAATAAATAAGCAAAACACAGGACCTCCGGTCGGAGACTTGCAAACTTTACTTCATGTTCATTTGATGTGAATTAACACCACAGAAAACTGCACCCCACTATTTAACAAGCTAGCTCAGAATGACCTAGGAAGAAATCATGCAATTCACTTAGACTTTCAAAAAAAGATAAAAAAAACCCCTGAACCTTTCCCTTCTCCAGCCTCTTTCCCTTTTACCTTCTCTACTTGTAGGAAAAAAATTTAGCCCCATGCAGAGCTAATACTAGGGTTACCACTACTAAAGTAATTATATTGATAGTAACAAAAATATGTGGAAATGCCTCTGTTTAATCTAAAAGACATTGGATGGTCTCCTTTAGAGACCTATACAGAGCTTGACAATAATAATAATACAGAGCTATGCAATAATAAATTTTACTAGCGTCAGATGTGCTACATCTGTGCCAGTAAATAAAATAAATCATGGCCATGTGATGACCCTGAGAGCAAATAGAAGAGCACAGTTTGCATCTATGTGCCCAAACTTCTCCATCCAAAATGAAGTGGCCCATCTACACTGCCTTTTGAGAGTCTTTGCCACCCGCCAAGTGATGCTAGACATTCTCTTCAAGAAATCACGTCCCATGTAGTGACCTTAAGGTGAGAAGAATCTCTGAAGTAATATGATCCTTCCATTGCCCTGTGATATTCAAGGAAGTGAACATCCTTTCCACCACCACTGACAGCGCATGTCTAATAAAGTAACAAAGATACAGGACTAATTTAAGCTGGAATAACAAGGTGCTCAGCTACACTTCAGCTGTCAAGCACCCCCATCCTGCTTTGAAGATAATTCTAAAATTATTCTTTTTATGTCTGAAACATCCTAGATGATGCGTCTTTTTTGTCCCTCATTTGCAAAAAGCATTTTATGACCTGGAAAGTAAAAAAGTCTTAAGTTGATTTTAATGAAACTCTGCTTTGACATAAACACAAATAAAATATACATTTGTAGCCCAGAAACTGAAATTACTTCCTTAAGCAATTATTGAATCTTGGCCTTTCTTTCCCCTCAAATAATCTAAGAATTGTAAAATAATTTGGTGTCTTTCCATAGGAATTCACACTGATTGGAGAAGATGAGCAGCAAAGTAAAGACTGCTTTTCAGGAGAGCAGACTTCAGCTTATTCAGGCATCTTACAGGTAGGATCCTACAGGAAGAAGCTCTGAAGGGTAAAGGAGCTCATGAAAGCTGGCAGGTCTTTAAGGACAGCATCCTCCAAGAACAAGAATGGTTCATGCCAACACTCAGGTTAAAAAAATAAATGTATTAGGATACAGGCTTGACAAAACAGGGAACATATGACAGACCTCCAAAGCAAAAAGGCAGTTTATGAGAGGTGGAATCAGGGACAGGCTACAAAGCAGAAACGTATAAATATTGCCTGGGCATGCAGGGATGATGTTAAGAAAGCCAAAGCTTACCTAAAGTTGACCTTTGCAAGGGATGTCATGGGCAACAAGAGCTTCTACCACTATGTTAGTAGTAGAAAAAGGCTCAACAAAGAAAATGTGAGTCCATTTCTGAATGGAGCAGGTGATCTAGTGACAGTGGATGCATAGAAGACTGAGGTACTCAATGCCTTCTCTGTTTCAGCCACCACCAGCAAACAAAAAGTCCTGTGTCCTGGTTTCAGCTGGGATAGAGTTAACTAAATGTCTTCCTTGTAGTTGGTATAGTGCTATGTTTTGAGTTCAGTATGAGAAGAATGTTGATAACACACTGATGTTTTCAGTTGATGCTAAGTAATGTTTAGTCTAAGTCAAGGATTTTTCAGCTTCTCCTGCCCAGCCAGCAAGAAGGCTGGAGGGGCACAAGGAGTTGGGAGGGGACACAGCCAGGGCAGCTGACCCAAAGTGGCCAAGGGGGTATTCCATACCATGTGATGTCACATCTAGTATATAAACCGGGGGGAGTGGGGCTGGGGGAAATGCCGCTCGGGGACTAACTGGGCGTCAGTCGGCAGGTGGTGAGCAATTGCATTGTGCATCACTTGTATATTCCAGTCCTATTGTTGTTGTTGTTGTTGTTGTTGTTGTTATTGTCATGTCATTATTGTTATCATTATCATTATTAGTTTCTTCTTTTCTGTTCTATTAAACTGGTCTTATCTCAACCCATGAGTTTTACTTTTTTTCTGATTCTCTCCCCCATCCCACTGTTTGGGGTGGAGGAAGTGAGTGAGAGGCTGCGTGGTGCTTAGTTGCTGGCTGGGGTTAAACCTTGACATCCTCCAAGCCTCTTTGCTTAGAAAGTTTGAGAAGGAGAACTACCAGCAGTGACTGAGGATCCAGTCAGGGATTACGGAAAACTACATGACCCATACTTGCCCATGGGACTGATCAGCTGCATCCAACGGTGCTGAGAGACTTGGTCAATGTCCTTGCAAGGTGACTCACTATCATTTTTTATAAAATTGTGGAGACTGGAAGAGATCCATGGCTTCTGGAGAAAGGCAAGTGTTGCTCCCATCTTCAGAAAAGGCCAAAAGGGCCATCTGGGAAAGTACAGGCCAGTGAGCTGCACGTTGGTCCCTGGGAAAATTGTGAAGCAAGGCATCCTGAAAGACATTCTGTGCACATGAAGATGATTGGGAACAGTCAACATGGATTTACTAAATTACTTACGCCCACGAGACCTGATTGTCGTTTACGATTAAATGACTGGTGTGGAGATCAATGTGAGAGCAGTGGATGTCATTTACCTCTATTTTAGCAAGGCTTTTGAAACTGCATCCTGCAATATTGTTATATCCAAGTTAGGATGTTTTGGTCTGGACAGTGGACAAGTAGATGCATGAAAAGCTGGTCAATGGTTGGGCTGGTTAATGGGTTGAACTCCACCTGGAAGCCCATTCCAAGTTGAATACTGCAGGATCTGAACCAAGACCTGTCCTGTTTAACAACTTCATAAATGGCCTGGAGGAGGCAACATAATGCACTCTCATCTTGTTTGCAGATGATACTAAACTAGTGTCTGTCCATATGCCCGAGAGCAAAGGGACCTAGATAGGCTGGAGGAACAGGCCAACAAGAACTTCATGAAATTTAATAAAGACAAATGCCAACTCCCGCACCTGGGAAGGAAGAACCCATTGCAGTGATACAGGCTGGATATGCGCTGGCTGTTGAGCAGCTCTGCTGGAAAGGACACTAGGGTTTTGGTAGATAGCAAGCTGAACATGAGCCTGCAGTGTGCCCTGGCACACAAAAAGGCCACCAGCATCCAGGACTGTATCAACAGCAGCAAGGCTAATACATCAAGGGGAGTGATCATTACCCTTGCTCAGCACTCCTTAGATGGCATGTAGAGTACCGTCTCCAGTTTTGCCCCTCCTGGTACAAGGAAGACACTGATCAAATGGAGCGAGTTCAGCAGAAGGCCAAACACATGATCAGCAGCTGAAGTAATTGTTCTGTGAAGAGAAGCCAAGGGACCTGTGCTTGTTCAGCCTGGAGAAGAGGGCATTTCATAGCAGCCTTCCAGTACCTACAAGGAGGCTCTCCAGAAGAGGGATCCAGGACTTTATATGTGTGTGACTTCAGAGCTTGAGCAGGAGTTTGGACTGCAAATCTGAATTATTCTGTGATTCTATTTTGTCATCAATATTGATGTAAGATCTAGCCGTTATTATTTAATTTTAACATATGTCTGCGTACAGCAAAATTATTCCTGCAGGGTGGACAGAAAACTTGGCAATCCTTTGAATTTGTATCTCAGAATTTCTTTCCATAGAAAGACTTACCCTCACAGAATACAATGGGCTTCCTTATCACTTCTTGGCTGGAAGTATTTCCCAGCTTCTCTGTCCCTTTTTCACAACAGCCTTCATAAGCTAGGCTTCAGAAGTTTATACACAGGTGTGTTTTTTCTGCACTGTCATTCCAGATTGGCTGATGTCTATCCAGATTGCACTGAGCAAATGGGGGATTGTCCCAGCACCCAAAGGGAGCACTCTCAATCTTTAAAAGCTTTGGAGGTTTAGAGACAGAGAGAGATCACTGAACAAACACAAAGCATGTGTTTCTCTGTTGTGCATTGTTTCCCACCTTCCTCACTCATAAAGCTTAAGTCCTTGGAATAATAAACAAAAGTATAGTAGGCATAGTAAGGACATGTTATTATTCACACAGTACACAGGATTAGGGAGACCACATCTGCATGGCTGCACCCAGCACTGACATCTATACTTGGAAAAGGATGCTGATTAGGATACAGATTGAAAAAGGTTCAGAAAATAGTTATAATTCATGGTCTGGAAAACCTGCCTTACAAAGAGAAAATAACACAGCTCAATATGATTTCTCTAAGAAGATGCTAGAGCTCTAACAGCCAGGGAAAGATTTCTATTAGTAAGAAATCTGTTCTGTCGAGTAGACAAAGGCATAACAAACAGGAGGAGTTAGAAGTCTATGTGCAGTTACACGGCTATGACCTCTGGGATCATGCAGACATGGTGGGATGTCTCACATGGCCAGAGTGCTGCAAAGGAGTGATACAGGCTTTTCAGATGGCACAGGCCAGGAAAATGGAGAGGAGGAGTTGCCTTTTATGCGAAAGAGTAGCTGGAGTGCATGGAGTGCATGGCCTTGGGACAGGTCAGACCCGGTTAAGAGCTTATGGGTCAAGGTTAGCAGGCAGACCAGCATGGGTGCCACTGGTATCTGCTACAGGGCACCTGGTGACGGAGGATGCGAAAAAGGCCGAGGTACTGAATGCTGTCTTTGGCTCAATCTTTATCAGTAAGACCAGTCTTCAGGAATCTCAAGCCCCTTCTACAAGAGTGAAAATCTGGAGCAAGGAAGACTTACTCTTAGCGGAGGAGGTCCAGATTAGGGAGCACTTAAACAAATTGAACATACACAATGAGAAATGGCTGATTTCATCATGAGGTCACTCTTGATTATCTTTGCAAGGTCTTGGTGACTGGGGGAAGTTCCTGAAGAATGGAAGCAAGCAAATGTCTCTCCTATCTTCAAAAAGGGCAAGAAGGAAGAGCTGGGGAAATACAGGCTGGTCAACCTCATCTCAGTCACTGGGAAGATGATGATGAAAATCCACCTGGAAACCACTTCCAAATAGAAAGTAATTGGGAGCAGTGAACATAGATTTATGAAGGGGAAATCATGTTTAACCAGCCTGATGGCCTTCTACGATGAGATGACCGGCTTGGTGGATGAGGGGAGAGCAGCTGATGCCATTTACCTTGACTTTAGTAAGGCCTTTGATGCTGTCTTCCATGACATCATCATAGACAGCTGACAAAGGACAAGTTATGTAAGTGGACAGTGAGATGGATTGAAAACTGAGCAAACAACTGAGCCCAGAGTTGTGAACAGCAGCACAAAGTTCATTTGGTGTCAAATAATTAGTGGTATACCACAGGGTGCAACGCTGGTGCCAATACTGTTTAGCCTCTTCATTAATGACCTGGACACTGAGAAAGAGTGCACTTCAGGAAGTTCACAGATGATACAAAACTGGGAGGAGCGTTTGATACATCAGAGTGCTACAATTCAGAGGGACCTGGGCAGGCTGGAGAATTGGGCAGAGAGGAACTTTGTGAAGTTCAACAAGGGGAAATGCCAAGTCTTGTACCTAAGGAGGAATAACCTCAGGCACCAGTACATGCTGGGGGGCAACCAGCAGGAAAGCAGCTCTGCAGAGAAGGAGCTTGTGGTCATGGTGGACAAAAAGCTGATTATGAGCCACCAGTGCAGCAAAAAAAAGCCAACAGTATCCTGGACTGCATTAGGAATAATGTTGCCAGTGGGTTGAGGGAGATAATCTTTCTCCTCCACTCAGGACTGGTGAGGCACATGTGTGGTAATGTGTCCAGTTCTGGGTTCCCCAATGCAAGAGAGATAGGGACTTAGTGGAGTGAGTCCAGTGCCAGGCCACAAAGACAAGGGACCGGAGCATCTCTTGTGTGAGGAGAGACTGAAAGAGCTAGGACTGCTCAGCCTGGAGAAGAGAAGGATCAGGGGCAATCGTATCAACATGTATAAATATCTGATGGAAAGAAAAGAAGAAGAGGGAGCCAGACCCTTCTCAGTAGTGCCCACAGACAGGACAACAGACAATGGACATAAACTAAACCCAAGAAATTCAATCTGAACACACAAAACCACTTTTTTATTGTGAGGCTGGTCAAACATTGGAATAGCTTGCCCAGACATGTTGTGGAGTCTCCATCTGTGGAGCTATTCAAAAGGCAACTGGAAATGGTCCTGGGCAGCCTGCTATAACAGACTCTGCTTGAGCAGGGGGTTTGGACTTGATGACCTACAGAGGTCCTTTCCAACCTTAACCATTCTGTGATTCCATGAAGTTCCCATAGCTGGCAACTGACACTGAATACATTGCATTTAGAACTTGTGTAAAATGTTAATTGTGAGGGTAATTAGACTTTGATGAAATTTTTCAGCCACTCTGATAGCTTCTCATCAGCTGAAGCCTCTGAATCAAGAGAAAATATCTGCTTGAAAAAGCTGCTCCAGCTCACACAGAAATTAGACATTATTTCTAACAAGCACAGAAAAAAAATCCTGCAGTCTAAGTCAGGCAAAAGTTAGATCAAAATGTACAACTTTGGTTATCAATGTCAGGCTGCTTCCTTTTGCTTCTCGCACTGAACCTGCTCCAACATCTTCAAAGACAGACCCAGATTAAATTATTATAATGGTGTTTCCTGATTTTAATATATGTGAGTAGCTGAACACCAGTTCTCTGGTCTGCAATGCGTATTTAAATATAAGTTTTAGCATATTTGAAGTGCACATATAAATTCTTGTAGATATAGCAGGTGTATTTAAATGAATGTGAATTCCCTTTCAAAATGTAGATGAGGGTTATGTTGTAAGAAATTTTGCACACAAGAGTTTCAGAAGAGTTGACAAAGAAACTCGCTATTTTCTATAATCTGTGAAATACTGGAAAAGTTCAAGTAAGGTAGTATCATGCCCACATCTTAAACAAAATTACTGAGTTGATTATAAATCTGTCAGCTTGACAAAGAAAGAAGGTTGATTTTATTAAGGGAAAAAATGGCCAATGAGCTGAACACTATTCCAAGTGCAATTCTGGGGCTATTGAAATGTTTGGATACACCAACAGGGAATATCAACCAGGGGAAGAGAGCCTGATATTCAGACTCGGCATTCAAGTGGCCAGGCAGCCACTGACCCCCTGAATGAGTGCAGTTGGGGCACGGTGTCCAGTTCTGCTGCCTACCCCTCAGGAAGGTTGCTAACAATACTGAAAAGGTCCAGAAATGAACCTGAAAGAGTTGCTGAGGTGTATTTTATCAGGATAAACTTAAGGAACCAACTTTAGCAAGTGTGAAGTTGACAGCTCAGTTGCATTAGTAAAAGTGATCTTCAGTCTAGCCGAGGAAGGTACAACAATGCAATACCAAGAAGCTGAAACTAGCCTCATTCAAACCAGGAGGAAGTTACGTGTTTTAAACAGTGAGAACAGCTATCATTGGAACAATTTCTCTAAGGTCATGGTGCATTAACATAGGAAACTGAAACATTAAGATTTTCTTTTCTATAGGCATGTTCTAGTTTAAACAAATTAATTCAGTGCAGTCTTCTGCATTGCACCAGGAGTCCAATGAGATGCTCGCAGTGGTTCCTTTGGGCCTTTTAGCTGTAATCGGTACTTTATGACTCTCCCGCCCTTCTCTAAGCTGTTGTGTGCATGTAAATGCTGCTCACACAAGTGCACGTGCCTGCAACAGTTACAGGAGGATGAATTGCACACTCCCTCCATGGCACTGTAACCCACATGTTTTATGCTTCAGCATTTGACTTTGGCCCAAAGAAAGAGAGAACAGCTGTTGTTTAGACTCATTAAGAGCCAAGGAGCCTGACAGAGGTCTGTTCCATGCATTGCCTGTGCGCGAGCGGATTGGTACGGCGCTACAGGAGCACAACCCAACAGTCGTTTCCAAAAGGCATGTGCCAGCACTATCTCACAACATGCTTCCCCACACCTTCCCTTAGCAGGCACACACCATCACCATCTTCCTCACTTTCATATGGTTAACACAGTGAAGACCTTCAAATACTTGTAAACAAACTATTAACTTAATTAACAGAATTGATGCTGAATTAGAGTCGCATATTTTTCATTCGGACCTCTGGGTCTACGCTGACACAGCCTTTTCCTGACTGTGCCATATTTTGGGACTCAGTCAACTCTACCTGCTGGTTGTTGCCTGAAAATGTCTTGTGCAAAACAATTGACTTAATGCCTCTTGTCTGCTCTCCTCTTGGCAGAGCATGTGTCCATCTGGAGTTACAACCTCCTATGACCACCAGGCTACCTCTCATGACACAACCAATATCCTCACAGATATGCAGACTGTTTTTATCAAGTGGTGGCAGCTCCTAGGGCATTCTGGTTTTGTGTTATCTACCTCTTTTATTTTTGCAAGTATCAATATCTCTCGGTTTATAACAGATTTTTTGTGTTGTTCTCACAAGCAAAATCTAAGGTCATGTTAACCCTGTTTCATTGCCACCATTCTGTAATAGAAGTACTAAACATAGTCAGAAGTTGACTGTGCAGCCCTTTTTTTTCAATAAGTACATTATTATTTCAGTGATAGTTTCCAACAAATGGACTGAAGAAAATGGGAACTAAAGGGTGCTCACCTAAGCCTGCACATTACTGCAAACTGCTAAACCCATGTCCACATAGCTGAGACTGTGTGACTCTAAACTGCGCCTGCTGTTTCAGACAAACCAGCAAAAATTACCTGAAATACCAAAATTTCCTGTTTAGTTGTAGCAAGGCTGTCTCAAGGATGTGAGAACAGGCAGGATAGTGAGGTTTTTCAAACACTTCAGTGAATAATCTATGTCAAGCGTGAGCTAAAGGGATAAATCTTCCCTGCACCAGCTGTGTCACCTATGGGGATAGTTAGTCTTTATGTCCTTTTGCTTTAATTGATCTGTATATTTTGCAGATATGATAATCCTTAACAGTGTTCGAACACACAATTTCTTTGCAGCCATTATAACATCCCTTTCATGTTTCTCTTGGATTTTCCAGTTCCCAGATTATTTCTTCTTTTTTTTTTTTTTATAAACCTTTTTCTGCAACTGCCTAAGAATCACAATACAGACTGAAATAAAATTGTGAAATAAATATTGTGAATATTGTGAAATAAAATCCTGACTGTTCTGGTCCTTTCCTTCAACTGACAATTTTTTGAAATAAGCTGTTCTGTCTACCCTATGCTAATAGCCTTCTTTTTTTTCTTCCAGGGTTTCATTCCAGCAGCAGTTCTGGCAGCTGTTGTTCACCTTTCATTTGAAGTTGGATGGATTTCTGTTTTCCTCACAACATAGCATAAACATGATCTAGCACTAGACTTTGTTACACTGCATTTCTATTAACTACCAAACCTCAGTCAGGTTTGTATTCAATCTGCAGCATCACTGATTTGGAGCTGAAAGAAAAATTTCTATAATCCCAAGGTAGAAGCTGCCAGGCCCTCCTTAGTGATGGCCGAAAGTGATGTATGGTCAGAGATTGGCCATAAATGTCTTTACCACTGATTGGTAAGGTAAAAAAAAAAAAATTAAATCCAAGGGCTGAACCCAATGACATTGAGTCTCTGTTTGTCCCTAAAATTTGCTGATCCTCTGTACTGCCTGGTTTGGCCAGTTCAGTGGGACAAACTTCCCTTCACCATTTGACATCCTGGGGAAATCGTACAACCTTCGCTTGTCAGCTGAAATGGTCCCAGTGATGAACATTCAAGCCTTTAGACTATATCTGCACTCCTAAGCAAAGTGGGTGGGGACCAGTCCCTAGTCCCCAAGGCAAAGTGGCACAGACTGATGGATACCCACATTGCTAAGGCCAGAACCCTCTTCAGTAGACTGACTTCACCCAGAGTCCAGAGCATTTGGCCTGTGTCTCCTCAAGCCCCTGGTGGCCCTAAGATGTCATTATTATTTTGTGTTTCTTTTGTCAGTTTACAATACCTAAAATAATGAGAGATGTGGTATTAGCAGCCCACACAGTGTGTGCACCATCAAAATAAGAAAAAACAGAGCATGGTGACAGATGTGGCATCTGAAAACACAAACCCTTCCAGGATGGTATAAGAGGACTATGTAGCATGAAGGGAGGAGCCAAACCTGGTGCAGTCCATATTGCCCTTTGGGCATGAACTGGCATGAACTTCTTTCAGACTCTTAGAATCATAGAATGGTTTGGGTCAGAAGGGACCTTTAAAGATCATCTAGTCCAACCCCCCTGCCATGGGCAGGGATGCCTTTAACTACATCAGGTTGCTCAAAGGCCCATCGAACCTGGCCTTGAACACTTCCAATGCTGCGGCATACACAACTTCTCTGGGCAACCTCCTCCAGTGTCTCATCACCCTCATCACAGAAATTGTATTCCTTATCTCCAACCTAAATCTACCCTCTTTCAGTTTAAAACCGTTACCCCTTGTCCTATCACTACAGGTCTTGATAAAAAGTCTTTCTCCATCTTTCTTATAAGACCCTATTAAGTATTTAAAGGCTGCAATAACGTCTCCCCAGAGCTTTCTCTTCTCCACACAGAACAACCCCAACTCTCTCAGATTCTCTTCATAGGAGAGGTGTTCCACCCCCCTGATCATTTTTGTGGCCCTCCTCTGGACCTGCTCTAACAGGTCCGTGTATTTCTTGTGCTGGGGACTCCAATGCTGGATGCAGTACTCCAGGTGGGAGATTACCAGAGCAGAGTACAGAGGGAGAATCACCTCCCTCAATCTGCTGAGCATGCTTCTTTTGATGCAGCCCAGGATATGGTTGGCTTTCTGGGTTGCAAGTGCACCTTGCTGTCTCATGTCCAGTTTTTCATCTGCCAGGATCCCCAAGTCCTTCTCTGCAGGGCTGCTCTCTATCCATTCATCCCCCCAGCCTGTATTGGTGTTGGGGATTGCCCTGACCCAGGTGCAGGACATTTAGCCTTGTTGAACATTTAGCCTTGTTGAACTTCATGAGGTTCACAATGGGCCCACTCCTCAAGCCTGTCTCTTCTCAAACTCTGTTTTGGAAGTGGCCAGTTAAAATGGTTGAAAGCAGAGGCAGGGTGTGTACTAGCAGCTAAACAGTGTGCACTGCTCGTGCTCAAGCTCACTCTCTGCCTTTTATTTTCCTTTTCCTAGAAGCGTCATCTACCCGCTGAATCTATAGTGAATATATATCTTACTTCTACATCTTATGGTATTAACATCTTTCCTTTTCAAAAAAAAAAAAAAATTGCACCTTATTTAACTTTACAGTAACATTAGGTCTTTTATGTGAAAACTCTTCAGGTCCTGTGATCTATCATTTTCAAAATGTCTTTGAGCACGATGTAGTAGGTGCCCCCCCAGGCTGACTGCAGCCACTAGGTTGTTCCCATCTGGCCTGCCATCTTCTCTGTAGCAGACAGAGACCAGATGTTTGAGGAATTAAATTCACTGGGACAGCGGAACTCCTTCTCATGCCTTCAGAGCCCGGCACAGAGAGAAGCATGCCACTACTCAGCCCATCAAAGCTGGGGTGAGGACAGGAGGGCTGAGAGCATTGTTTCTGCCCATGCCCTGGTTGGTTTGTTAGCATCCAGTCTAAAATCTTAAATGTTCCCCTTGCTTTCTGATTGAGCTTCTGGATACACAAGCAAGTTATCATGAGGCAGAGCACAAACCGCAATAACTGAGTGCCCGCTTGCCCCAGCTGAAGCTCCTGATCCTATGATGCGTAGGGAGTAATTTACCCAAACCCACATTTAGCGTAGGATGAGGGTCTGTAGCCACAGCATGTAAACACAGAGCTGATAGGATCCAAATGTGTACATGGTCTTTCCCTATGATTTATTCTTATGTTGTTACCTTTGCAGTCTATTTGTCTCCTGCTAAGGAGTCATAGGATTTACCCCACAGGATTTTTGCAGCTGCTATTGCTGCTGCCGTTCTCCTTGTCAAATTATCTTCAAGCACGACACCGATCCCTCTTCTGCCCTGTTTGTGGTGTGGTCTGACTTAATGCCAAACGAAGGGTCCTAGTCAGGCTCTCTCTGCTAACTAAAAACCAGTAACATATTTAAGTGCTTCAAAAGCAAGCACTGTCATGTATAAGGCTTGCTGCTGTCTGCCTTCCTTTCTTCTGCCACCCACTGTCTGCAAACACAGAGTTTAACCTTCTGCAGCTGCCTTGGGAAGAATTTCAGCTCTGCCGGGGGTCCGTCTGACTCAAGGTCCTGGGTTTGCCATAGCTGCTGTATCCCATGTTGTAACCACGTTGTAGGAGGCTGGCAGAGCTCTCCTCCTCTCGGAGCTTAGGTCCAACTGCCCCACATACCACACCAGGAACTGCTGTGCAGGACAGCCACAGGCTCCCATGGGCTTGAGCCAGAGCCTTTAGATACATGTTCCGTCTGAGAAGAGGCACAGATTTTGGATGGAGTGCCTTGTGTGTAGGCAGCAGGACAGGGCAAAACACGTAAAAGGGCTGAGAAAATTGAGAAACAAAGGATGAGGCAGGTTCTGGGTGTACCTAATAGCCATTTCTAAACATGCCCTAACTGGGGTGAATCTCTTGATGAGTAAATCCAGGAAATGCAGGGCACAGTTTCTCAGACTCCTGACCCATGTGCCCTACCCACAGAGCAAGGCGTAGGCATCCCTCCTTGCTGAAGGCCCTTGGATGAGGAGTTTGAGTGTGAGCACCAGAGGGAAAGATCCTCCCTTGGTCCATCCTGGAACCAATTTGGTAATGGACAGGTCACAAATGCAATAGGTACACTTTTTCTGAAGGAATGCTGCCATAGCATTAACTGAACGGCATTGAGACCAGCAAAGCTTATTAGAAAGGCTCAGGAAAAGTACTATTTTAAGGGTAAAAAATAAAGTGGCATAGGGACAGATTCTGATGTAGTTCCCCCAGGGAAATTTGCACATCCCACAGTCTTACCCTGGGATAGCACCAGGGCCGCCGAGATCAGCCACTGGCACCAGCTGAACAAGAACCTTTTCTGCCAGTTTCCTGGTGGGAGTGATTGATTAGAGCCGGTTGAGCTTGCTCTGTCCAGAGCAGGTGTGGAGCAAATTTGCCCTGACTCAGTCAATTAACTTTATCAGAGAATCAGAATCAACAGCATGAATATGATAATGTGTTGCGGGCTCCATGCTTCTCACTGTGCCTGGTCTCACACTGCTGGCATAATTCTGAAGTTATCACTAAAAATGGTGCCCAAATCTTGTGATGTGTGAGCATGTGGGTCCAGATTCATCCCATGCATGAGCATGAGTGCACTGAAGCAAGTGCAAGGTGAGCGAGTGCACTGAAACTACAATCCTCCGCACTGTGGGCTTCATCTGATACGCAGGAATAATTATCACTGCTGAAAGCATATGAGTCTTTGTTTTATCTTTGGGTGGAGTTGTTTTGTTTTGGTTTTTTTACTTCAGGTGAGCAGTACAGAGAACCCACACTAAGAAGTGGAGGGATCCTGAAGGAAATCATATGGTATGGTACAAAGAAGGGAGGCCAAATTTAGAAAAGCAAAACATGGACCAAGTGGCTAGATGCCCGGATGCCCAAAGGTCAAACCTGATGTGTACCATGGGACACAGAACATGCATTTCCAGGGCGACCTGGGTTTATCAGAGCCAACGTCAGCGTTAGAGCCTCCATCTCCCACCCTTCTGCCATTACACTGGGAAATTCCTGCATAATTTTGTATGGCCACAGTTAAGGGAAGGAGGCAGGGAAAATCCCATGCCCTGTTTGAGAAGTCTAAAAAATGTGTCTCAGGGAACCTTTGGCAGTTCAGGCAAGCGTCCCTCCAAGTCCAGTGGCCAGTCAGACTAGTATAAAGTTGACCTCAGTGACCTCACCTCTCAGAAAAACTGCATGTCATTCCTCACTAAGCTCTTAATTCAGGGTTATTAACAAGAAGTAGGTAACCAACCACTACATTAAGCAGGGTTTCTTTCCTGTGTTAACATGGTTTGATGCTATATGTAGATAAGTATAGGGCCAGGGATGTGAAAAGGCTGCCTATGCTCTTTCCCTGACAGTGCTTCAGCTCACAAGTCCACAGATGCAATCTTACATGTTTTCTAGATCAGACGCACCTAGCCTTGCCTCAAGTCACACTGTTTGTTTTCATGCACATTTAAACTCAGATAAATCAAACCATTGTCCAAGCGGATGGCCACTGAGAGAAAAGGGACAATAATGAAGTAAAACAGTTTGAAATATGTTCAGATCTCCATGCAAATTTGCCTCTTCAAAGGTGACTGTCACCTTGGTGGATTCAGCCTGCAGGTGCGTGGAGCCCCTTGCCTCCAGCAGTCCTCTCCTGGAATAATCAAATAACTCTGCAAAGGAAACATTGGTAAGTCTCTGTGACAGCCTAAGACGGGTCTAAGGACACTAAAAGCTTTCGTCAGCCCTCAAGCATTCTCTGGTCACTTGGTCTTACCCTCAGAAAGGAAGTTGTGTGTAAGCTTTGTGGTACCTGGACTGCTCTTGGTAACTGAGGCTGTGTTGCAAAATACTCTGAAAGCCAAAGCTCCTGACAAAACTGAACTGCATGGGGGTTTTTCCTCCATGGATAGCATTTGGCCTCTGTCTTTACCTCACCTTGGTTTCCAGCTGAGCTCTGGCAGTGGGTGTGCTAATCCTGGATTTGAACGAAGGACTAACTGAGCTACCAGCACAATGCAGAGCAACACCGAGGCTGCTGTAGGCACCTCCAGATGTCAGAGCTCAGCAGCTGGACCTCTCAGGAGCACGGCAGGCTCCATGCCTCACCAGCTCATGCTTTCCTGCTTTTTCTTCCCTTGCCCTTGTGGCTGCAGTGAGGTGGAGTCCTTTAGTTTGCACCAGCAGGTCTCTGCCCATGCAGAATCAATGACAGGACTGGGACCGTAGCTGGCAGCATCCTCCTTTCTGGATCGAAAAGCAAGTTTAAATCCCATTGCAATGGTTTGGCTCAAAAATATTGTGAGCAAGTGTCACAGTGCTAATCAGAGCTAGGCACTGTTACAAGGAGCTTTCCTCTTGGTCATGATCTCTGCTGTCATTAAAGTGTCCTGTCACTTTTAAAATGAAGCAAGGCCATATGGTATACGAAGCAAAGCAAGCAAGCAAGCAAAAGTAAGTAAGCAAGAGAAAGAGAAAGAGGGAAAAAAGAAAGAGAGAGAGAGAGAGAGAGAGACAGAGACAGAAAGGAAGTCAGAAAGAAAGAAAGACAGAAAGAAAGAGAAAGAGAGAAAGAAAGAAAGATACAGCTGAATACCAATGAGCTATGCTGCTTCCCTTTTTTTGTTAAATGCCATTTCCCCAGACCCAGCATGTAGCCAGAATCACTGTATTGTACTCCAGTGAAGGCAAATAGAAATAATGCCCAGGAGAAAAAAGTGATCTAAAAAAGGGAAAAGTTCTCCTACCTTGTATTATGTGCAATTCCAGGCACTGTAACAGTGAAACATGAGCTGATATCTCTGTTTCTATGAACATGCTATGTTTTAGAGGATGTTACTCTCAGAGCTTCTAAACTTCGTGACATAAACAGCAAACCTAATTCTGAAAAAAGCACCTACCACACCTGATTACCATAACCAGGAGCACACACCTTTAAATCAAAAGTCAGTTGAGTTGGAAAAGGTTTAAGTTTTTTCAATAAATTACTTTTTATAATGACTATAAAAGTTATATAGTACACAGAGACTTGCTAGAGGTAGATACTTTACTGTACCTGAATTGCTGGGAATACTTCCTGAGACATAAAGCTGACAATCAGACATCTGAGTGTGTTTGAAAAACATCGTCTAGCAAAAGATTAAAGTACGAATTTAGCAAAGTAACCCAGGAAGGAAATTCTTTAGTTTTTCTTGTTACTTATCATGGCAACTGAAGGGATGTAATGGGAAATGAGTTTACACTTTAATTCAAAAATAGTTGAATTACAGGAAGAGTTTGAGAACAAAATTATTTTTCACTGTTAAATATATGGATTTTGACTCTTACTGAACTGTATTTCAACACACTTTTGTATTTTATGCCCATGATAAGTTATTAAACATATAAAATTGCCTTATTTATAGAGTATTACAACATTGCTAGTGATAGTGCCTCCATTTTTCAATGTAGCAACTACTTAGATGTGTATAGATTCTAGATGATTTTTTAATTACAAGGGGATGAAGGGAATTGCTAGGAATAAAAGAGGTTTGTTATTCTACACAGAGGGAACAAAAGCAGCGATGACTCTAAATTAGCAAAAGTATTGTGTTTTTTAAGAAAAATAAAGTACAATTAGGAAAAACAACCTTTTAGTTAGGATTGTTGAGGGAAGGTCATAAGGAAGGTTGAGAGGGAGAAAACTAAGGATGTGAAACTGAGCATATCTCTGTGATGTGCAGCACAGGGAGGAAAGGGAATTAACTAATGAACTTATCCAAACTACTGACAATTATTTTAAAGTGTTCCTGGAGAATTAGCGAGCTCTAAGAGGTCTGAAAAGAAAGGGGAGCATGTTACTGGTCTTTAAAAATGGCAAGGGAAGAGGAAGAGAAAGAGTGAACCTGTCATCTACCATCTGGTAAGCCCAACTTCAGCCTGCAGTAATATAGTGGAAAAAATATTAAAAGGTAAAAATCCTAAGCACTTAGGGGAGAATGGATCCACAACCAATAAACAGCATGGATTTATAAGGAATGGAAGAAAGGCACATGCAAGCATTTTTTTCTTCCTATAATTGCGAAGTAGTGACTGAAGGGAATACAGTAGGTGTAATATACGTGCCTGCTAACATATAGATTTGGATGTATGGGCTTCCGTAAATTAAATAGGATCTAGCAGTGTGACCAAAAAAAAAAAAATCCAATGTAATTTTTGGGCTTCTAACACAGAGGCATCGTGTCATGCACCCGGGAAGTGATAAATGTCTCTCTCAGTATACAATACTGATGAGATAGCACCTCGACTACTGCTTTCAGATTTAAGTACTTTCAGTACCAATAACAGTGAACTGTAAGGACTTCAAGAAGTATCGAAGGAAAAGGAAGGGCCTATAGAAACTGTTTGGTGATGAAATATTAACTGAAAATAAACATCTAGAGTCTGGCCAAGAAAGGGTGGGAAGAGTAAGCTCAGTGCCACATTCCCTTCGGTGGAAAGTTTCCAGTATAAACAAAATAGGATCAAGCATGAGAATGAAAGCTGGGCAGGGAGTAAATATTAATTGCACTTGGCCAGAGCTCTGCCCTCTGCTCCTGCTGAGACGCACCCAGACATTTGCTGGGGGGGGCTGTTTGAAAGGAGCAGAGAGAATGAGGACCTACTCTGAGAGCTAGAAACAAGAGGGGAGCCGTTAGTTAGAGCTGCATGAGGCAGAATTCAGGCTGAAGTAGATAAACAAGCATAACAGGTAGCTCTGTCGATCCAGGGAATGGTTTGCTAAGGGGAACTATGGCAGTAACCCTGGTTTGGCCAAAGCAGAAGTGCACACGCATGGGGAACTATGTGCATGGGGGGG
>VYZV01043718.1:38049-58269 GCA_013401275.1 Pandion haliaetus | reverse complement strand
GCTTCTTAAGACTGAAGCAGACTGAATTACAATTTCAAAAAAGGTACAAGAAAGTGAGACTTCAGAGGCAGAGATGCCTTTTACTTTTTGGCAGTTCTGCCCCATAGTCTCCAAACAAATTCCCAGCCTGCTGACCTTCTGTCAGGAAAGTACCACAAACTGACAAGATAGCAAAATCCCAGAAGTTTTTATGTTGAAATCAGACTCATAGCCATGCTACAGTTACCTGAGTTCCCTAGTCAGCCTAACACCTTTACCTTCACCTGAGCTGCTCACCTGAATAAACATTTTATTAGGAGAAAAATGTTAATTGATAATTTTCTGTTTAATTGAAAACATATAAAGTTAATGTTCATGATAGCAGCTAAGGCTAAACTCTACATGTATTTTTGAACAGTAAAGGAGTTTTTACATACTGGCATAGGTATGCAAGACTCCTTCAGGGGAACTTGGAGAGATTTCCTGAATCTCTGAAGCTGTCTTGTTTGTTTTTCATGGTTCATTATTCATTAGTATTTGTACTCCACTAATCCTGAGAAGTTCCAGTTATGCAGCAGAACAACCTGCACAAACACAGACATTTCTAAGCAAAAACTTAAGAAGGCTCCTTCCCCACAGAAACCAGAGCCTGGAGACATGGCAGTTTACCATGGAAAACCTTCCCTTTTATCCTCATCTGTACAGCTGGGAGCAGTGAGACATCGGGAGAGAGGATTTATTCATTGCCAGTTTCCACAGTAGCAGTCACACAGCTGTACATTTCCACATTCATGCTCATATCCCTTTTGAGAAACAGTCGTATATCTAGTTATTTCTCTACATGTGTATTTACATAGTTGAATATATGTGTATGCCCACACATACATAGGCAGAATTAGCTAAGCATACTTGAATCAAGGTATAAAAAACCTACATGCTGATAATTTTTACTCCTACTAGTACTCACATCTCTTATTTTGATGGTCAGCTTTTAGTAGTAGATGACTTAAATGACATGTATGAGTTCATATGTTAATATGTTATTCTGGCGGGTCTATATAAAGGGAAAACAATTTTTGCTGGACTGGAACAGCAGGAACTTTCTAGGGAGTCAGAGAACCCAGCGTTGTAGCTATGAAACCATACTCAGTCCCTGAATATGATAAATCCTTAAATTTCTTTTATTTATAAGTAATAATAACAATAATAATGCCAATCTCCAAAAAGACTGAAGTAACTAATAGAATAGCCTCTGACTTAAAATGTGCTACAATGCTTGAGTAATCATCATCTTAACTTTGGGGTAAACTCATTGCACATAATAGGAACATTGTTTTGGAAGGTTTAAGCAAGCATAGCATATTACAGACAAAAGAAATACTTAAATTTTCAAACTGCTATGCACAAGCATTTTGTGCTGTTGCAGACAATAGAGCCTGTGTTCATGGCTCACTATCACTTCAGCTCAACCCTATAGTGAGTATTTCAGTCCCCCAAATTAATCAGAGCTGCACAATTCATGCTGCACAAAATGATTCATTAGAATCACTTGTCAAACAAAAGGGACCTACTGTGTGGAGGGAAAGAATGGGAAGGTAATAGGAAGAAAAAGAAATCCTGATAACACAAATTAGGTTGGGAAATCGATTCCACTAGGAAACAAATAATACCAAGAGCAGCAGAACTGAGTAAGCTGGATGAGGCTGATTACACAAGCATTGGTTCAAGCTTTGCTTGTTGAGTTGTGTCCAGTACAGTTTCTCTGCAGTTTCATAGCATGTGAAGTCAGCCTGGAGCTCTCCAGGACATTATGAAGATTTCTGTCTCTCCTGAAAATCACCTCTCATACATCTTCATAATGGTTATTTTGGGGACTTCTTCCTTTCTCTCAACTAAAAGGGAAATTAGCCGAAAGGTTCAAAAACATCAGTGTGGACAGACACACAAACAAAGCAAAAGTGATCAAATAAGCCCTATTCTTTTAGAACACCTGGCTTAATGTGTATGCTTGCAATTGCAAGATGGAAAGGAAGGCAAAATATATACACTGTCTCTAAATAATCTCAAACATTTTAGATTTTGTCACCATTCTTTTCTCTAGTAGTTAGTGTCTGTACCATTAGCTGTCCCAGCCGTACCCGTGCTCCAGTCGTCCTCTCCACTTACTTTTTGGTTTCTCCAGAATGCCTACTCCAACTCCCATTTACCCTCCACTCAAAGCAGTTAGTCCTGCCTACCTGTTTCCTCTCCCCTACAAAAAGAAGCCTTTGTAGTCCATTATCCTCCATCTATTCCCATCCCAACTGGCCTATCATATGCAACTGCCAGCAAAGGAGGAGGAGAAAGAGGAGATGAAAGAGGCCAAATCAGGACAGATTTTTCCAGAAGCTTTTCCTACCCATTTATAAAGCTCTGTTAAAGTGGAGATCCACACACACTCCTTCCCTCCCTTTCACCACCTGACTTTGATATCTACTGTGCTGGGCAAAGGTGAATATTTCACTTCTCTGGTAGACCAGAAAGGCAGCATGCTTGACTTTCATCTGACATTCCTGTAGAGCATCACCTTTTTCTCCCAAGGGAGCATGCTGTCCTTTGACATGTGACTCATTGCTAGTTGACACCACTAATGCTTTGCCCAGCTGGTCTGTGATGTTTTGTTCTGAATCTCATTTGTGCAGAAGACAAGACCTTTATGGTGAAGCCAGATCTCAGAGAGACCACAAAGGACATAAACAGCAATAACACTGGTCTGAGTTTCTGTGTTTCTGTGACTGCAGCTTGTGTAGCATGTCTGACCTGGCTTTAAATGAAAAAGCCCAAATTGCCATGGCAGGAGGTTACAACTTATCCATATGAGTTCTTATTCTGCTTTTTACAGCCACCTCACAGTTGCCAGCTGCTGATCAGTTTCGAATACTGTAGTTAATGCCAGCTGCATTCAGAGTAGTTACTGCAATATATTTGTGCTCTGTGAGTCTTTATGGTACTTTGGACAACTTCTAATCTAGTACTGAATGTAGTGAAATCTTACCCAATACAAAGTGCATGTGTGTTGGTGATTCATTTGAGTCAGATGGAGTGAATTGTAAGACCAGAACAGGCCCTAAGGAAGAGGTTTCCCACTGAGGTTTTATTTCAAAGGCAATGCCCAATGGGAAATACAACAGGTTTTTGCCTAGTCGATTATTTGAAAAGAGCATTGGCCACTTATTGAAATATTTTTTTTGATATATGGGGGGGGGGGTGTTTGCGTTTCCTTCAGGATGTCTTTCACACTAGAAATTGTGAAGTCAATCTTTGATGTCACATGGACATTTGAAGATGTGGCAGGATTATGACAACAGCAGAGGTTGCCATGAAAGGCGAATTATATATTGTTTTTATCTGAATGAGTAAAATACAGATTTTGAAAACACAGTGGGTAAACTGGTACTGAATCCTGATAACACTGAAATTTTGTTGTAACCTTCATTAGAGCTAAGACTACCTCTCTTTTTAAAAAGGTGATACTTGCACATGCTCATGTAACAGCTGGACAAGTTATGAAATACTGGTTTTCTTGAAAGCCTTGGTAATACACTAGTCAATGTTTCTAGTTTCACCACCTTATTTGTACTTGTAAAAACTTGCTTGTGCTATATAATGAAACAAAGAATGGAAGCTATTGTGTTTCCATGCTCTAGTAAAGGTGAAGAATCACTGTGCTAAGGAATAATGGGACAGGGAGCAATGAAGTTCATATGATTAATGGCTGATTGCCACTTATATTAACGTCAAGAATACGTAGTTGTAAGGGAGACACAGCTGATGTTGTGTGTCTGAATGGGGATGGCAGGTGAAACTGTCTTTCAAGGAGGCTGAAACTAGCCAGTAGATGCAATAGCCATTAGATTCATGTATCTTTTGTCCTTGATCCATGGAATGGAGTGGGCCAGGATGTTAATGGCAGTTGCCTCTTCCCAGAACCCTCATATGTCACAGCGTTAGCACAGTTGCCCTGAGCATACGCTGCCATTAGCAGCCAGGGCTGCTTGGCAGACAGACAGGCTCTGCCATTATCCTGCTCTGAGCAGAAGTACTTTGACACAGTGACTTACCCTAAAACAGCAGGTTACTTCTTTCACCCTAATAAACTTCACTGCTTGCTCTCTTGTTGCACAGGATTAAATTCTAGACTGAATCATAAGACTCAAAAGCAATAAAAGTACTTTAATATCCTTGGAAATATGCAACAACTTTTAAGTTCCATGCTCTGTGGGCTTTTACTGAGAATTGTAAAGCTAGTGATCAAATGTGCATGTTGAAATATTTCTGTGTAGGCTTGTTAAAATGTGTATACCAGAAAAGGGTATGGTATATCCAAGTAGTGAGCTGTCTACCAGAAGACTTAGTTTAGTCTTTGATGTGCTTTTTTGAGTACCCTGATATGTGGGTACAGGAAGAAAAGGTATCTTCTGCTTCCCATAAAATATTTCAGGAAAAAGAAAGGAATTTGTTTTCTTGGAAATGCAGGGGAAGCAACTCAGAGGTAACCTCTCAAGCTCATGGAAATTACATAAAGGGAAACTGAGACCGGGAATTCAGAGCTTACTGGTGAACCGAATCTGTAGTTTTCTTAACCGAGAAGGACTTAAGCGGTTCTTATGAGTTTTAAGTCTCTGTGAATGCTCTGTTACAGGTGCTTGTCAATGAAATATTAATTGTTTTTTTCTGGAGAACTGCAGCCCCATGTATCCATATCTAACTAAAACTGGAAACTGAGCCTTGATTCCAGTTCAGGATAGGAAGAATCATGATATTCCCCTCTCAGAGAGGCAGAAGGAGCAAAACCTAAAGCTTGATGGAGTGTGCTCAGAAAGCATGAATCCAAGCAGCAGAGTACACTGAAGAGCTCCCAAACCCAGCATCAGCCTCAGCTAGTGCTTCCACATGAGCAGAAGCCAACTCAGACTTGAAAGCAGTATGTCGTGCAAGTATGATCCTGAACCTAAGCCTCTGATGCTCATCAGAAATCATTAGCGTGGTCATAGTTTTGTGACTACCTGGCTATTCTGCTCCTGGTCACGGATCTAGCGTGCTCTTCTCTGGCTTGGGTGTCCCTACACCATCCTCTACAGTATGCAATGAAAAGGACAGAGATACAGCAGTCTTCTGACCATGGTAACTTGTTTATCCTCATTCATTAGCACAGCCATACTATTTGCAGAGAAGCATGCTTCTTGATTTATCAGCTGATGATGGCAATTTTACTCACCCTTGAATAAAGGGCTCGACAATATTGGTCTGTCCAGACCATAGTTTAGCTGAGAAATAACCTTCAACTTGATTGATTTCCTCTGAATCCTTGGGTAGGACCTAGGATGGCTTTTGTTGTTTTAACTTTTAAACTATAATGATGTATCTGGGATGCTTGTCAGATTCCCTAGTCAGACACTAGTGGTAGGATAACCCAGTTGTTATCATGGCACAAGTGTGTGCCTCAGTTTATATATATTCATACTGCAGGAGCTACACATGGCAAAACCCCCCAAACACATGTCTTTCTTTGGCAAGTCAGCTGTGTCAGTGTGCAGGTGCATACAGAATAGCCTCACAAGCATGTTCATTACTTCTTGGGCAGCATTTTTGCTGGCTGCACTGGTGTCTGTGCTGCTGTGGTTAATGTGCTTACTGTCTAAAGAGCTAGTTAGGCTAAAAATGGCATGGAGCTATCTATATTAGTGTGTCTGCCTCAGATAGCAACTGTGGAATATGCTTGTACCAACCCAACCCAACTCTGGAAGGATTCACTTCAGTGCTTTGAGTAAAAATATATGACAATAAATGGCCATTGTCTAGATCTTTCTCATCACTCACAAAGATGCGAGGATTCTATTGAGTGCCATGAGACATGTACTGGGGTTTCTTTAATCAGATGGATGACTGTAAACTCTGGAGGAAAAGTCCAGTGGATTTGAGACAGAAAATTGACAGTGGCTGTTAGTAGCTTGGATGCAGTTACTAGAAGTTGCTTTTGGTTTTTAATATAAGAAGTAGAAAAATCAATCTCCTCAAACACTGTTCTCTGCCTCTAAAGTATTTTAACATCCCCTCCCTTCCACCCTCCCTCGCCTCCAAATACCAACACAGACTGAAATGCTAAAAACAATCCTTTCATTCTATAGATTTTGAGCCCTGGTAGTGTACTGCAATGCAGCATTTACCCAAAAACTGAATAGGTGAAAAATATGCACTTAGCAGAACAGTGTGTCTTCAGTCACCTCACAGCATACACACACTGGATAACTAGTGTTTACTGGAAACTACATGGGATGCTAGACAAGAATAAAAAATTAGTGTTTTTTTCTTGTTTTTTGCATGTTATGGCAAAACCCAAGGATATTGATGTCCTTATTAAAGCCACAAAAACATTAATTTGTAGGAAAATTATATATTTTATTAGTATTCATTCATAATAAAAAATTTTAAATACTTTTGCTTTTTTATCAGGATGTTCATGTTTCTAAGGTTTTCTTTACTGTTTTTCTTGTTTGCTTTCTGGCATAAAAAAATGACAGTGTCTTAGTATCCAAGTCTCTAAAAACTCAGGCTTTCAGAAAATATCAAATCTGAGTCATGAGAATAAGTCACATGTGTTGGATACACGAGAAATATAACATTGTTGAGCACCTTCCTAAAGTTCTATATGTGTAATAATACATTATTTATTTCATCATATTTTCTAAGTATTTGATAGACATTGGAAATGCAGAATACAGTAAGAGCTACTGTCACCAGCTACTATGGTGATAAATGCTATCTGTCATCTTAATCATACATGATTAGCTGCTATTAAAACTGGTCCAGGAGAACTAATTTATTAGGATTTTTATCATTCTTTAAAGCATAAAACTGTTAAAAGCCTAATAACTGCTATTTAAACAGAATGAATGCCATCAGATGGCTCTTTTGCAGCTAGATAAAACTCTTTGTTTTTCAGTAGATTTAAATTTTGAATCTTTTTTTGTAATATTGTTGAGTAGCTGCATTTTCATGAATGTATTAAAATTAGTAATAACAAGAATCTATGCTCTCAGCTGGTAGCAGCCATGGCTTAAAAACTGATTTGTTGTCTCTCAAAATGAATAGAGGTCAGGAATGATTTTTCATGGGAAAGGTCTATGCTTTAAAATTCCTAACCTCTCAACCTGCAAAATGAATATTTTCACCTGTATCAGATATGTTGAAATGCAAATGTGGTAGAAACATAAAATATGTACAGATTGGCATGACAGCATTACCATGAAAACAAATTGCAAAGTACCTTTTCAAAAATCAGGAAACAGCTTTCATAGAACCTTAATCTGCTGAGAGATAATTAAACATGAACAAGACCTTTTGGCTGAACCATTGGAGTTACTTACCTGTTGCTAAAATCTGCCTTCAGAGGCTCAGCATAATAATTGAGCCAGGCTCGTTTCACAAAACAACACCCTTTATTCAAGAATGCACCTTTTGCACCAAGTTTCCTTTGAGTATCTGTATAAATTCTGTTGAGATCAATGAGACTTAAGCACCTATTTAAAGTCAAGAGCAAGTTTAAAAGATTACCTGAATAATAATGGACTTATGTGGGTACTTTTCTGGATAGGTTTCTAATTTGGATGCAACCTAAATAGGAGCTGTGCATAAATATTTTATTGTCCTTTAGGGTAGACTCTTAATGTTGTAATCCTCTCAAGATGCTGAGCAACTGGGACATATCCTCATGCATTTTGTGAATGTATTGGGTTTGCATGGAAAGGTTTTGGTAGCAGGGTAGGGGTGTTTACAGGGGTGGCTTCTGTGTGGAGCTGCTAGAAGCTTCCACCACGTCCAACAAAGCCAATGCTGGCCGGCTCCAAGACACACCCGCCACTGGCCAAGGCTGAGCCCAATGGTGGTAGCGCCTCTGGAATAATGGGTTTAAGAAAGGGAAAAAAAACCTACTGCAGAAGAGTAGCCAAGAAGAGGGGTGAGAATATGTGAGAGAAACAACCCTGCACACCCCAAGGTCAGTGAAGAAAGAAGGGGAGGAGGAGCTCTAGGCGCCAGAGCAGAGATTCCCCTGCAGCCCATCGGGAAGACCATGGTGAGGCAGGCTGTCCCCCTGCAGCCCAGGGAGGACCCCACACTGGAGTAGGGGGATGCCCGAAGGAGGCTGTGACCCCATGTGAAGCCCATGCTGGAGCAGGCTCCTGGCAGGACCTGCAGATCCATGGAGAGAGGAGCCCACGCTGGAGCAGGTTTTCTGGCAGGACTTGTGACACACGGGGGACCCACTCTGGACCAGTCTGTGCCTGAAGGACTGCAGTCTGTGGGAAAGAAACATGTTGGAGAAGTTCATGAAGGACTGTTTCCCATGGGAGGCAACCCACACTGGAGCAGGGGAAGAGTGTGAAGAGTCCTCCTCCTGAGGAGGAAGGAGACGCAGAGACAACGTGTGGTGAACTGACCGCAACCCCCTGCTATGTTACAATTGACATTGCCAATGCATTTTTTTCAATTCCTTTAGCAGCAGAATGCAGGCCACAGTTTGCTTTCATGTGGAGGGCTGTCCAATACACCTGGAATCAACTGCACCCACGCTGGAAGCACAGCCCTACCATTTGTCATGGACCAATGCAAACTGCACTGGAAAAGGGTGATGCCCCTGAACATTTACAATACATCGATGACATCATTGTGTGGGGCAACAAGGCAGAAGAAGAGTTTGAGAAGGGAAAAAGAGTAATTCAGATTCTTCTGAAAGCTGATTTCACCATAAAAAAAAAAAAAGCAAGGTCAAGGGACCTACACAGGACATTCAGTTCTTGGGAATAAAATGGCAGGGTGGACGCCCTCGTGTGCCTATGGATGCAGTCAACAAGATAGTAACTATGTCTCTGTTAGCTAACAGGAAGGAAACACAAGCTTTCCTAGGTCTTGAGGGATTCTGGAGAGTGTATATTCCAGGTTATAGTCAGCTTGTGAGCCCTGTCTATTGAGTAACCCAAAAGAAGAACTATTTTCAGTGGGGTCTTGAGCAACAACAGGCCTTTGAGCATATCAAGAAGGAAATAACCTGTCTGGACAGGACCAGCTGTGCAAAATGTACTCTACACTGCAGCTGGGGAGCAGGGTCTCTCCTGGAGTCTCTGGCAGAAAACATCAGGAGAAACCCAAGGTTGGCCTTTAGGGTTTTGGAGCTGGCGGTATTGAGGATAAGAAGCCCACTACAGCCCAACTGTAAAAGAGATACTAGCAGCATATAAGGGGGTTAGAACCTTTTCAGAAGTTGTTAGTACAGAGGCATGTCTCCTCTTGGCACCACAATTGCCTGTGCTACACTGGATATTCAAAGAAAACATCTTCTCTACACATCATACAACCAGTACTACATGGAGTAAGTGGAAGAGATGATGACGCAACAAGCTTGACTGGGGGAACCCAACTGCCCAGGAATCCTGGAAGAGATCATGGACTGGCCAGAAGGCAGAGATTTTGGAGCATTGCCTGACAAGTTGGTTCATGCCCAAGAGGCATCAGCATATAATGAGTTAACAGATGATGAAAGGTGTTATGCTTTTTTTACTGATGGATCCTGTTGTGTGGTAGGAAACCATCGGAAGTGGAAAGCTGCTGTGTGGAGTCTCACACAACAGGTCATTGAGGCCACTGAAGGAGAAGGTGAGTCAAGTCAGTCTGCAGAACTGAAAGCCATCCAACTAGCCCTAGAGACTGCTGAATGAGAAAAGTGGCCAGTACTCTATCTCTATGCTGACTCCTGGATGGTGGCTAATGCCTTATGAGGGTGGCTACAGCAGTGGAAGAAGACCAACTGGCAGTGCAGGGGTAAACCCATGGTTCCACCCCTTGTCTCTGTGAATCACATATTTAAGAATAATCATTAAATCCACATTCATCACACAATCTTCACAAACTTGACTCACATCAACAAACAAACTTTCCCCATACAAAAAATCAAAATAACATCATCACAACACTGAAAGAAAGTGGACAATTTACACACAATCCACCCCTCATCACTTCACCACAATTACAACAACCAAAATTCTCCAAGATCATTCTGTTCTCTAACATTGTTCAGTCCATGTTTTGCCAGTTACCTCTCCCAATCACTATCCTTATCTCAAATTCCTCATGCCTCACATAGGGTGCCAAAACGGACTGTGGTGGGTTGACTATGGCTGGACACCAGGTGCCCACCAAGCTGCTCTATCACTCCCCACCTCATCAGGACAGGGGGGAAGAAAATAAGATGGAAAAAACCTCATGGGTCAAGATAAAAACAGTTTAATAAAGCAAAAGCAAAGGCTCCATGCGGACGCAAAGGAAAACAAAAGATTTATTCTCTACTTCCCATCACCAGGTGATGTCCAGCCACTTCCCAGGAAGTAGGGTTTCAGTATGTGTAGCAGTTGCTCCAGAAGACAAACGTCTTAATAATGAATGTGCTCCCCCCCCACCCCACCACGCCCTTTTCTCTTAGCTTTTATTGCTGAGCAGACTTCATATGGTATGGAATATCCCTTTGGCCAGTTTGGGTCAGCTTTCCTGGCTGTGTCCCCTCCCAAGATCTTGCCCACCCCCAGCCTGCCGGTGAAGGGGGGTAGAAATGTTGGAGAGACAGCCTTGATGCTGTGCTATCACTGCTCAGCAGTAGCCAAAACACTGGGGTGTTATCAACACCTTTCTAGCTACCAATACAAAGCACAGCACTATGGGGGCTGGTATGGGGAAAATTAACTCCATCTCAGTGAGACCCAATACAGTGAGCTGGTCAGAGAGGAATATAATTACAGATAAATATTGCCAGCATCTGCACTAACTTCATTATTTTTTTCTAGTTGGACTATAGCTGAAACACAGTTGAAAGCTGCTGATGGTTGCATGTGGCCTGCAACGTAAAAGATGTAAAAGCTAGCTAATTATCCTAACACTATAAGTAAGACTATAACTCATGTCTGCTAGCTCCATTACTCTGTGACACAAGGCACAGCATCTCTGATCCTTNCCTTTTTTTTTTTTTTTTTTTTTGCCACCCTCAACCATTCCGTTGTTTCTGAATTACTCTCAGACATAGAAAGAGTTGAGTTTCTTTGGTTAGCAGCCACCTTTCCTAAGCTTACTTTCATTGATTTTCTGTGACTTTAATCCTTAATGTATTAACCTAACTCCTGAGAGAATGTCGCAGTCTCAGTGGAAGAGGTGTGAGTGATTAGGAAGAGGAAAGAAGGTGCTCAGAGGGTTTCAGATGCTGTCAGTGTGGTGCAGGTGTGCTAGTGAGGTGCCCATAACCTCTGGCTTTCAGACAAGTAGTCTGAATCTGAATGTGAATGAGCGAGAGAGTCCATTTTGTACCCGCATTCAGTTTGGAAACATCCTTGTTAAATTCAACCCAGAAAGAATATGCATTGCAAACAAGATTCAAGTTAAATGTAAAATAGTTTCTAACTCATGCATGAGGAGGACTATAATGGAAATGCCAACACAGGGATAACAATAGCATCTGTAGTAGTGAGTGAGTGTTATAGCCTCTGTACGATACACTACACCACAAGGCTACCAGCCTCAACGCTATCATTTCTGCCAACAACGATGGATTGTTTTGTGAAGTGAAGGACAGATTTCTGAGTGCTTTCACAAAGACACCGTTGTGGAAGTGTTCCCTAATTTCTTGTTATCTGCTTGTCTGAACTTGTCCTCTTTAATTTCCCTTTGCCATTTAGAGGGAGAATTATTTGGGGTATGCAGCAAAAGCAAAAACAATCTAAGAAAAACAGTTTGAGAAAAGAACAGAAAAAGCCCTGTTAATTCAAAGGCAGCAAGGTTGGAAACTGGACAACATCACTGCCCCACAGGATCATGGTTGCAAATACCAATGGCTTTACAGCAACTAATAGAACTGTTCAAAACTGTTTCAGAAGAAACTCTTTTCAAAAATGTACTTTCAGCTCCACTGAATGTTTCAGGAAAGATTCTGTTACTACAAAAGCCCTAATTTTTTGTTAAAAAAATTAAATTTAAAATTTTGGTTTGGAAATGTGACATTTCTACTTGAAAAGACAATTTGTTCCTTGGAGGTTTTCTTGGGGTTTTTTTGTTTTCACTGACATTTTCTAAAACATAATTCTATTCTGACATCCCAAATTACAATTTTACAGGATTTTCAAATAACCTTTGTGCTATGACAAATTCTCCATGGTCTCTTTCAGGTGAAAAACTGAAACATATGGACGTATTAAATATCATATTGTAATAATTTTGTTTTAACAAATATTTTCATAGAAACATAAGAATGACAGAATGTTGAGTGATCACTTGTCTCTTCTCCACAAAGCACAAAAATATAAATCCAGACAATATTTGAGAGAAGTTGTCCAATGTCAATTTCAGCACAGGAGATACGGTAGTTTACCCAAGCATCTGTTCCAGGGCCTTACTAATCTGATAAATAGACATTCTTCCTAATCTCTATACTACAACTTTGTATTGAAAATTCTGCCTGAAATATTTTGGTTTGAATTAAGTCAGCATCTCTTACAACACACACAGAGGATGTGGAGAAAAAAACGACCATCATCCTCTTTAAACTAATTAATTCCATTTCATATATCATTATGTTTCCACCTGATCTTCTTTTTACTGGATAAATAGAATTCTCCCTTCCTTTTGACATAAACTGTACTTTCTACGCCTTGTCTTTTTTCTCTCCTTTAGAGATTGTCCAATTTATTTACACCTGTCTTAATGCTTGTTCTCAGACTAGGGACAGTACATCAACTGAGGTCTCACCACTGCTTAGTACAGAGAAATAATTACTTCCCTTGACATACTGTTAATATAGCCCAGAATGAGATGTGCCTTTTGTGCAACCACATTATCTTGTAAACTTATATGCAGTCTGTGAGCCATGATGACCTTGGACCTCTCCTACTGAACTGCTGTTCCTCCAGTTATTCTCCCATTTGTCCCCTCCACAGACGTTACTATTCATGGCACTTGACTTTGCTGAATTTCATCCTCATGGTTCAAACACTTGCTACAGTTTAGCAGGATGATTATGAATTCTGATCCTTTCCTCCAAAGTACACACAACCCTTCTCAGCCTGTCACCTGAGAACTTTTGTCCATGTGCTTCATTCTTTCATCCAAGACACAAATAATAAGATTGACCAGAACTGGGACCACGGCAGATCTCAGGGGTGCCCTACCTAAAATATCCTCCTTGCTTGATAGAGATAGGATTGAAAATCACTTCCTAAGTGCCATTTTTCAGCCAGTTACACATCCACAAACAGTGACAATAATTCCTTCCTTTGCTGGTATAGAATGTCAAAAAGCTTAATGAAGTCAGAATACTTCATATCTTCTGCTTCTCCTCCATCTGCTAAGCAAGATCATTCATCAGAGAAGGAAATTAGATAGGTTCAACGTGATTTTCTTTTGATAGATCCATGATGGACATTTTTAAGTATTGCATTTTGCTCTAGTTTCTTATCTACTGATTATTTAGCAATCTGTTCTAATATCTTCCCAGCTATCAAAGTTAAAATGACAGGCATATCAATTTTGTAGGTCTTCCTTCTTTATGTGTGAGAGTAGGTACCATGTTTTCAGTAAATTCACACTTTATTTAGCTTACTAGAGAAGTAGCCACATTTTCAAAATAGCTAAGCACAGCAGGAAACTTCACTGTTATGCAGAATTTCATCATAAATGTCACAAAGGGAAGCCAGAACTTGAAAAGCAGTCTCTGCATCATTTTCCACTGTTTTGCAATACACCACTAGCAGTCAGAATTCATATTTGTGTCATCCCACCTGAATTTATTTATATGATATAAATCCCATTCTTTTCTCTCCTCTCTTTCAAGGATCAGGGAGGATTTCCATCACTTCTCATGCAAATCCAACATTCTTTGTGGCCAAGGGAAGCAGAGGTGTTCACCATCCTTCAAAGCATTGAAGACTGCTCTGCATGCATATCCTGTTTGAACCTTGTCCTTCCCTAGCCCATGTAAGCATTATTGATATCAAGCTGTTTTGGGGTTAGTCAGTCTGTTCCTCTTTGTACACAAAATGTTTATTGAATCAGGGACTTGAACCCTTGTTGCTCTGTTTTTCAAAGAAATTCTCAGACAATGACAGAAGATACCTTTGGAAGATGTATCTAGCCCAACACAGACACATACCATTTAAACACCTCCATCTCAGCTAGTAGCACTTGACCCCCCTTTTTAACTGATTATGAGAAATTGGTGGTTTTACACATCTCTTTTTGGATTATCTGATTCATGCCTTAGGAGTAGTGTTTCTCTCTACTTGCTAGAGAAAGCTGAGGCTCACACATTTAGATATAGACACTGGGGAAAGATATCGCTTAATGAGGCTAATTATAGCCTTTCTGTCTAAACTGGAAACTCACATCAGCATGAGAGGAAGCTTCTCTGACAGAATAAAATTTGTCATAATTGATATGTTCTCACTGAAAACTTTGGTTTGACAAATATATATTGATGTATGACCATACAATAAGAAAATAACAGTTGCATTTACTTCTGCACATTGTTGAAGCAGAGCTTAAAATCAATTTTTAAAAACAGTCCTTGTAGAAAATTATACTGTACATCTATGAAAAATTTTTTTCATGCTTATAACATAAAGCTACCAAGTCATTAAAGAAACCTACTCAAGAAATCATAAGCCAAGTTATGAAAAACATACTCAGCTGTTTTTAAGTTATTCCCATGAAAGGTTTCTGATCAGTAGCCAGGCTGAAGAGTGTAGTTCGGTTTTGGTCTGAAGTCATAAGCGTCTAAACCGATTTTACTCAAATCTTCAATCCTCCCCAGAATTGCTGCTGAGCTGTAAATAAGACTGGAAAATTCCAGCTCACAATTCAGTTTTCAAAATGTTACAAATGACTGACTGGAAATAAAGGCATAGAAAGCAGGGAAACTAGGAACAAAAATCACATTTTAACCTTAACTGTACCTCTTATGAATTCTATCATTAAAATAACCCTCATTAAATGATTAATTCATCTATAAGTTTAAGAAAAATACATCTCATTTCCTAAATTTTAGTTTAAATATTGAAGTATATTGTTTGAGTGCCAGACCATAATGCTCTCATACTGAAAAAGATGTAGGAGGTGGAAGGTTTTAACATTATTGTGTGGTGCCTCACTGATTTTTTCCAGAAAAAATATTTGAATTAATGGTGTAGGTATTCATACAGTAAATTAAAACTTAAAATTGCAAGGAATAATACTGCTTTAATTGCCTGACAGGACTGGGATTATTTCTCACATTCTCTCCCGCACAGCTGAATATAATCTTCCTAAAGATGAAATATATTCACTGCTGAATAGAATGAACTGTGTTAATAAATTGAACTCTAGAAAGCCCCTAAATAATGTAGGATAAAGTGTTAGCATTTTTCACCCCTTTGAAGATCAAAGATGGGGGGTGTTAGTTGTATGGTGTTAGATTCATAGGCTATACCTAGGTGAGTGCCAAGCTGATATTGCAGGACCAAGTCTTACTGGAGTAAAAATCTTAGAATTAAAAGAAAGGCACAAGGACAGGGATTTTTTGGTGTGTGTGTCCTTCTGCTGACATACCACATCCTGTGAAACAATTCCCAAGTGCAGCTTTCCCTTTATAACCTTGTAGCTGAAATGTGAAATTTCTGCTTCCATCAGTAGATTATGAAGGTCTGAAGGAAGAGAGCTCTAGAAGAGGTCCTCATGCTCTGGCCCACAGTAGTTGTCTGAGAGGTTTGAGTTTGCTACCCTTTCAATGTTCAGGCATAATTATTTGTGCTGCTGAAGGGTGCAGCTGCATTTAGACCTACAGCCACTGGCTTTGAAAATTCTGTATGAAATTCAGCTGCTGGAAGGGAAGTCTATGCCATCGGTGCAGAAATGGGTGAACTGATTACAAAACCCGAGCAAATAATTTTAATGAAGTGGGCAATGCCACACAGAAGCAGAAGTACCATTTCCAGATGGAGCTGAGGTATCAGTGGGATTCAGTGAAGCTCACCATAGAGGCTGTGATAGTATTGGGACTTCTGTTCTGTGCTCTTAATGCAGTGTTGCTGTGAGATTCACAACAGTGTCAATGGGGGTGGCATGAGCCATGCCAGGTGGGATGCTGTGCCAGCTGCTCCGAGTGTCTAAACCTCAACTCTGGCATTGCCTCTCTCAATAGTCAGGACCAAGACATTTAATATGGAAAGCCTGTCTGTCCCTGTATATGTGTAGGGATTTTTCTAGCAGTAATTAAACTCTGGAAATAACTGATAGCTAGGCATGGAAGGCTCAATAAGAATATGTGAGCAAAAAAATTAAGGCACAACTGCAGTCACTTGCCACTACATGAGGGATTTTCCAATTAATATGGAAGCTTTTCTGACCTGGAACATGCAATGCCAAGGTGGAGTACAGCCCTTTGGGGATGGCAGCTGCCTCACTCAAGAGAAGTGCTGCAGTGAGTAATGTAGACACCCAAGTAAGGTATCCCAGGGCTGGGGTATCCACAGGGATAATGTAATGTATCCCCAGGAAAAGGGAAATGATTGAGGCCCAGCCTGTGTATTTCCTCGACAGAAGTTTGTTGGAGGGAGGGAAGTACTTATTTGTTTTTTCCTGTATTTCTTCCCTGCCCATCATATAGCACATAATCAGACCCATGCAAATAGAAAATCTTAATTAAATCTTTCTAAAAAGCCAATACCTAATTGTCTCTCTACATGTGACACTATTCCAGACACATGTCAGCCACTCATTGTGGAAGGTAGCCCTGACCTTTTGAAATCGTGCAAGGCAGCTTTCATCCACTCTTTCTTCCTCCCTCTGTTCCCTTCAATTGTTATGAGCAAATAGTCATCTTAGAGAACACCTGTGCTCTGCAGGTGCCTGGAGCTCTCCTGTGGTACCTAAGCCTTTGAGGGGCCATAACATCTCTACCAGTATGCACAGAACAGATTGCCCCAGTAATTGACACAGAAACACAGACTGCTGCATGGGGCGAGATGATATGGTCAGTAGATGGAGAAAGAAATGTTTTTCTTAGGGCTGTAACAAACTGCTGATCAAAGAATCAAATTCTAGTGAACAACCCACCAGGCTTACTACGAAAAGTTTGCAGATTCTGTGTTAGTCTCAGCTGGTAAGGAACACTAAAATCTATAACTACATACAGTAGGTTTGCTAAGAAAATGGTATCCCTAAGGGAAAAAATTGGAATATTCAGGAAGTCCAATAGCTTAACCCTAATTAGAAAGAATCTCTTCCCCTCTCTGTTATATTCTGTCCTCTGCCATTTGATCTCGTTAACTCAGTAATTTCCAAAAAAAAGGCTTCCATGTCATATTTACAGATGTGTTCATCACCTTGACTTCCTACTGAGTGTTGGGTACCCCATCACAGAGTGAAAAATGATGACTTTCAGCCAGAGCTTCCACCTGTTTCTTCTACATCATGACCCTGTTCTGTGTTTTGTCTGGGACCCAGGTATCATATAAGTGGTCACTGTTTTTCAACCCTTAGCCACTGAAAACTTGTGATGGAAAAACTCATACAGCCAGAAGACCTGTCAACCTTTCAGCCTGTGTTTAGGCAACTGAATCTAGCCCCTTGCCAGCAAAGCCCAGTGTGGTTCAGCTGCTAGGCACCTACTTCAGGGGAGCTGAAAATCAACATGATTACCCTCGACCATAACAGCTGCTGGTCCCATAACCACTTGGCCACTGGTAAATACTTGCATTTAGAGGACTAAATTTAGATGTCTTAATTTCAATCTGAATTCCTCCAATGAGTTGCTTAGAGAATAGATTTTTACACATATTTAAAACCTAAAGATTTTGTTTCTGGTTTAGTCTTGTCCTCAAAGTTATCTGCTCTGGGGAGGGAAGTGGGGTGCTGGGTCTTAAATACTTTACCAAAGACCACCCAGGAAAGGCTGTCATGGCAGAGAACTGAACCCAAACAACACATACTTCAGCTATCAACATGGTTACAGAACTTCCTGAGCATATCACAGTCCACTGCGAGATAAACAGTCCTCTTTCTACCATTCCTTGAGAAATCCCTCCTACATATATGAAAAACAGAATCAAAGAAGGGCAACCTGTGTGCCACTTCAGGCAGCAGTAAACAACCTCGTCTTTCTTTGACAAGTGTGGCTGACTTGACCATTTCCAGAAAGAAAGATTGACTTAACATGAGGAAAATTTCTGTACATTACAAGCATCCACACATGAGCAAGAAAAAAGCCAGCAAAAATGTAATTTTATTTTATACATACATACAGAGAAATCCAGGTGCATTCAAGCCTGACTTCAAACTTTAGGTAACTGCTTGTCTAATTTCAGTTCAAGTCTCTGCTTCTTACAGGAATTTTGTTTGAATGGGCACTGCTCATTGGTGTCATGAATACGATTGAATTCAGGCCAACCACTGCACTTGGAATTAACATTCAAGTTCTTTGCCTCCACTGAGAACTAAACCATAAATTCTCAATTAAGGCCTGGCTGAGGCTCAGTGAAGCTTGAGTAGAGATTTTCTTATGTAAAAAAGATAGCAGTCAACTCATTTAACAAAACTTCAACAGTAATTGAGCAGCAACTAGCTCATATTGCATGTTTCACCTCATCTTGTACTTGATTAAATTGACAAGGGCTTGGCTGCATTCCCCCTTTATTCTACCAAGTCCTTACTTGTCCGGTATCATCTGAGGCCTGATGATTGTTTCTGATGGAAACCTGTGTCAAACTAATTTAATGTTTTTATCTAGATCCTTATTGGACAGCTACTAATTCTGAGTTTTTTTATTTGCACTAGGTAATGAAGGCTCAAATCCAATGACATTATTTGCAGAAATAGATAAATACCTGTTTTAAGATGCTGTCATGATATTAAGAAGGAAGCTACCGGTCACTGGGGGGGTTTTTTGTTGTTGTTGGTTTTGTTTTTCCAGACGGATATTCCTGTTTTCTTTGGAGTATTGAGTCAGATGTATAATTAGTGCAAATCATTATTGTACTACTGATGTAAGTGTATCTACAACAGAATTTATGTCAATTCCAATGTCCTGACTGTTCTACAGATTTTCATGAAGACCACTAGTAGGGTATTGTGTAAAAGCAATTAAACTCTATGTGTATGTGTGTGTGTGGGCTCGTGTGTGTGTTTTGACTGCATAATATTGTGCACCTGTATAAGAAACACTTTTGTAAAGAAAACAAAAGTGACATTGTGATGCAGGACTATATGTAGCACATTCTGATACTCAAATTCATTACACAAGTCACAAAATCTCTAAGGGGTGTCTGTGCATTACTATAGTCCAGTCTGGTTTTCATGTTAATGCTTTGAATCAGCTCATGAAACTGATACTGAGGGAGAGCTGAGAAAAGGCCTAGGGAGACAAGAAAAGAAAAGAAAAAAGAAAGAAAAGGAAAAGTAAAAAAGAAAGAAAAGGAAAAGAAAAGGAAAAGAAAAGGAAAGCAAAGAAACGAAAAGAAAAGAAACGAAAAGAGAAAAGAAAAGAAAAGAAAAGAAAAGAAAAGAAAAGAAAAGAAAAGAAAAGAAAAGAAAAGAAAAGAAAAGAAAAGAAAAGAAAAGAAAAGAAAAGAAAAGGAAAGGAAAGAAAAAAGAAAAGAACAAAGGCTTCTTAGCTGAAATATCTAAAAAAATATAAACTTTGAGCTTGTGTGACTGTAATGTCTCTTTTAGTGCATTCATCCAGTTTTAAAAGTACCTAAATACTATGCTTTCTAAAATAATTTCTAATGGAAAGTGTAATAGGCATCAACAGCTGGACTAAATTATTCACTTCAAAAGAATTTGTGTGTAAGAGCAAGAAATAACACTATTTATATATGTCAGCAAAGGCTTGATGCTTGCACTGAGCATCCAGATTATCTAAACTACATAGGTTGGCAAACACCATTCTTACACTTAAAAAATATACCTGACCATCACCGTGGAGGAATTTAAGGATCTATTTACATTATTTCTTTAGATATTCACATTGCAATCACACAAAACTCTACCAATTTGCAAAAAGCTGAGGAAGTAAAAGAGTATTTACCAAATTAGGGTCTATATCAAGAATTAATGACATTATTTGAAGTCATTCCTACAAAAGAGAGTTCTCTGAAGATTTTGAAGGGGGGGGGGGCCACCAAATTGATAACAAGGAAA
>VYZV01043718.1:26512-37664 GCA_013401275.1 Pandion haliaetus | reverse complement strand
CAAGAATGAAACTAGGAAAAAAAATAGTTTGATTTTATCCATATTAAAACTCCTCTAACCTTTGAGAAGATCCAGTGTCTTTACAATGTGGAGCAGGAATTAGAGACTTGGCAAGGAAGTAGGCTATTACATCAGCCCTTTTACAGTCCTCATGTTCACCTTGCTAAGGAATAATATTAGTCAGCAAATCCTTGATGATGGTTCACATCCAGCTCCTCTATATTCTGTCTATTCAGAGGAAGGGCTGGAAGGAAGAAGCTGTTTTTTCCACATAATTTTTGAGTGCATGAAGTCTGTCTCTTTCAACCCACCAATATGGTTCTCTGCGTGTATCAGCATCAGCGATATGAACACAAAGAGGGAGGAGAGCTGAAGAAGTAGGATAATATTAAGCAAGGAGACTGTGCAGAGAAGGGCAGTAACAGGAGCTGTATGAGGCAAAATAACTGTGACAAAGAGTTGGTGGAGTAGAGTTATAGTCTGGAGCTGACTGAGAGAGTTTTGGGGAATGACATAGGGATGAGCTGGACTGGGAATCAATGAGGTGGCAAGATCAGGACAAACTGTGTAAGCATGAAAACAGGAGAGGGTGGGTAATAAATTAAGCTGATTAACTGGCACCTCCCTGCCAAAAACAGGACTAAAGAGTTGGAAGGTGTAACCCTAGATGAAGGACAACAAACTGAGAATGAGTACCAAGAGGAAATGTGAAAGAGCTTGGATGCAGTAACTGAGAGATGAAGACTGGGTGGGATGAACAGAGAGGGGCAGAGTGAGAATAGTGGGAGCATATAGGGAGATAGGTAGGGGGGTCTTGGGCAGGAATCCATCAAGGGAAATGAACCAGCAGCTCACTGAAGAGATATCTGACTCAGGTGAAACTCTCAGTGTGTCAGCCACTGCGTTATGGCTGGGGAGAGGGTGCAATTCACTCTGAGGGCACAAACAGAGAGTTCATGACAGAGGAAGCCTTGTCTGTTCCTCAGTATCACTCAGTTTCTTCTGGTGCTGAGTAGTGTTGGAGAAAATAACGCACTATTGCTAACAATCTTCTTTCCAAAGGTGACCCTTTTGTGATAGACTTGTGGCAAATCAATGTTATACCAAACTGTGCAGTAACTATTTGTTGGTTTGTCTAGTAAGAGTGTAAGTAAGTCTTTACACAGAGACATAAACACTACAGAGATATTATTTCTGTTTCAAAATCAAGACCCAGAAAATAAGGCTTTTCAGAATTAAGACCGTCTTTTAAAAACCTGGTGGCTTCTTTTAAAGCACTTCTTATAGATGGACAGATTATTCAATATTATAACTGTAGGTTAAAGACAAGCCCTCCAATTTGATTAATTCTTAACATCTGTCTGAAATATTGCCATGTATATTTGTGCTGTTCCAGGACTGCATCTTTACTGTAGCTAAAACTGAAGACTCACTTTTTCCAAAACTGGATGGTGGCTAAAGAAAATATTTTGTTAGCAGCTTTTATTAAACATATAAAATCTTGCCAGACAGATAATTTCTTTACAAATCTTTACAGGCTAAAAAGAGAATTGTTCTTTAAATTTTTTTGGGGGGCGGGGGCAGGAAGAGAAAATCTGTACAGCTAGTTCATTGATCTTGATGAACTATTCCAGCATTAGCACACAGAAATATATTCTGTTGCTTAGTATACAGGATCCTTAAAGAGGACAGACAAGGGTTTCCGATAATAAGCCTTATATAAATAAGTTTCTATGCTACTATGAGCTATAGAAGTTGCGCTTTGCTCCTATGCTTACCCTAGGGAATATAGTGTGGGACAGCAAAATAGCTGGAGCATAGCAAGGCCTCATAGCTTTCTCATTATTTGTGCTTCAGGGACTGTAGGAAAGACAGAATAAGTTATAAGAAGCCTTTAGGCATGCTAGCCTCTGTAAGTATGTCAGCATGTGCTGAGGGAGGATATGTGGCTGTGCTGTCAGATATTTTTCCCTCAGCTGACCCATGGGGTGGTCATTCTGTTCTTAAATTCAACCTCCTGGAAGATCTGTCCCTAAAAGGAAAAATCAAGCAGTGATTGCAGAGTTCCAAATGCCCTCAGTTATGCCAACAACTTTTAAAAAATAAATTATTTTTTTTTAAATTCAGTTTTTCACTCATTCCAAGCCACTGTTTATTTCTTTACTGTAATCCATGGGGTATGTTTAATGGACAAGGAACTGGACAGCAGGTCTCCTCCTGCAAGTGCTGTAACCCATAAGCTTTAGACTCGGTTTGCCTGCTTACTGTAATAATGCCATTGTTCTAACACAAAGGATTGAGAGCACTATCTTCCATCCAGACTGGTCTCAGAGTCAGCTCGATCTTTTTGAAGATGTGGCTTTGAATCCCATGAGACAGACATGGGCAGGTCGAGTTAAGTGTTCATGGGCTATGCTAGATGAGTGTTCAAAGCACTGAAGTGCTGAAATCACTGGTTTGGAGAAAAGGAAATTGAGGGGAACCTCATTGCTCTCTACAGCTTCCTGAGGAGGGGCAGTGGAGAGGGAGGTACTGATCTCTTCTCCCTGGTACTCTAGTGATAGGACACATGGGAATGGTTCAAAGCCATGTTGGGGGAGGTTCAGGTTTGACATTAGGAAACATTTCCTTACAGAGAGGGTGGTCAAACACTTGAACAGGCTTCATAGAGAGCTCGTCAATGTACCATGCCTGTCAGCATTTAAGAGGCATTTGGACAATCCCCTTAAAAATACGCTTTAACTTTTGGTCAGCCCTGAAGTGGTCAAGTAGTTGGACTAGATGATTGTTGTAAGTGCCTTCCAACTGGAAATTATTCTATTCTATTCTATTCTATTCTATTCTATTCTATTCTATTCTATTCTATTCTAAAAAAGTCATGGTCATGTCAACAGCATTACTTACTTTTTTACAGCCCCTGTGTTTTCTACAGGAGCCTCTATCGTGTATATTTGGAGAAAGACTTTTGGTAAGGTTAGTGGAAGGACGGTTAGAGGTAGCCCAACGCTTGGCGGGATTTATTGTGAACTGGGTGCTTAGCTGCTCCAGACTGTCAAGGTATCCACAGAATCTCAGGGCATCATTATGTTCTATAGATTTCAGTTGTTTATGTATATAGAAGACAGATGAGAAGAAGTTCTGAAGATTTGGGGTTTACTTGCCTAATTTTGCACATACACCCTTGTGTTCTTTTCCTGATTTAACCAAGGTGCCTTGCTGAAAATTGTAAAATCTCTGTCAGAGTGATTTCACTTGAGTAGTTTATTCTGGCTAAGTTATATTTCAGATTAGCCCGTACATCATCTATTATTAGTTCCAGGGCCAGGAACTACATATCCCTTTCTGTGTCATCACTTGACAGCTGCCCCAAAGTCATCCCCAATGGATGGCAGGGAAGGTATAGCTGAAACACACCCAGATCTTTGCACCATGAAAAGACAAGCCTTTGGTCTTGTTATGGGTTTGTGTGGCATGGTTTTCTTTGGTCCTGGGGGACAGGGCTGCAGAGGTGGCTCCTTTAAGAAGCTGCTAGAAGCTCCCCTGGCTCCAAAAAGTCGGACCTGTCTCTGGCCCAGGCCGACCCCTTCAGTGATCGTGGTAGTGCCTCTGGGAGAACAGATTTAAGAAGGGGAACCGGTAGTGTGGGGGTTGGGAAACGTGAGGGGAACACCTCTGCAGATACTGAGGTCAGTGAAGAAGGAGGGGGAGGAGGGGGCGCCTGAGGAGGCTGATGGCCCTGCAGCCCGTGGTGAGATGGCAGGCTGTCCCCCTGCAGCCCAGGGAGGTCCATGGTGGAGCAGAGGCTCACGAAGACAGCGGTAACTCCATGGTAAAAAACGCGCTGGAGCAGTGTGTGACTGGAGAGCAGCCCGCGGAAAGGACCCGCGCCAGGGAAGTTCGGGAAGAACTGAAGCCCGCGGAAAGGACCCGCGCCAGGGAAGTTTGTGAGGAACTGCAGCCCGCGGAAAGGAACCACGTTGGAGAAGTTGGTGAAGGACTGTCTCCCGTGGGAGGGACCCCACGGTGGAGCAGGGGACGAGTGAGGAATCTTCCCCCTCAGGAGGAAGGAGCGGCAGAGACGATGTGTGGCGAGCTGACTCAACCCCCATCCCCTGTTCCCCTGTGCCGCCGGGGGAAGGAGGGAGAGAGAATCGGGAATGGAGCTGAGCCGGGAAGGCGGGAGGGGTGGTGGTGGGGGAGGTGTTCTGATGTTTGGTTTTCCTTCCTAATAACCTTGTGTTTTGTTTTTTATTTGATTTGTAGTAAATGAAATTGATTTTGTTTCTTCCCCAAGTTGAGCCTGTCTTTTGCCCGTGACCATAAGTGGGGAGTGATCCCTCCCAGTCCTTGTCTTGACCCACGAGCCTGCCTTTGTATTTTCTCCTCATCCCAACGTGGCCAGGCACGGGGGTGGGGGGTGAGTGAGCGGCTTCGTGGTGCTTTGTTATCGGCTGGGCTGAAACCGAAACCACGACAGGTCTGCAGATTCAATTCTCTTTACAAGATGGTTTCCATGTGCGTGTATTTGGATACTGGTTCAATTCCTTGCGCTTCTGGCAAAAAGAGAAGATAAACCCACCGGGAAGTGAAACTGTGCTGGACAGTGAGCAGTGGGTTTCGTACCCAGATGTTCAGCTGATCCTTCCGTATGCTGTTCTGCTTTGGATGGCTGAGTGTGGCTATATGCATGTTCTTAAGGACAGGTGATGTAAAGATCAGAATTGCCCACGCATATAGAAACAGATCAGATCTTTGCTTCCCACCTCTGTTTTATGAATTTAAAGCTAAAACACCTTCCCCCCCCCCAAAAAAAAAAAAAAGCCCAACACCAAAACACATAAAACTGAGCACTCTGACTAGCTATGCTGCTTGTGGGGCTTATGCAAGTGGACCATGGTATACAGGCTGTTCATGTACTTGCCAAAAGAAGTCCAAGTTATGAACAAAAAGCATAGACCTCTGACTTAGATAAGAACTGGTTTAATATTTTGCTGCCATATATATCCGTATGTGAAAGGTTGAGCACCACTTTTTAAAGGGCAAGAAGGGGGGGCAATTGCAGCAGACTAGCTCAAACTGAAAATCCTGAGTTCAAGATAAAGCCAACTGAGACTAAACTGAGAGACACATGGATAAAAAGAACATGGTATTATTAATGCTTATCACTCTTTAGGTCCATACAGTTCAATGACAGTTTCAAAAGGATGTACTGATAAAGGATTTCCTGGTAGTTTGACACAGTATGTGGTGGTTCCAGTAAGCCTCTCGCTGAACAAAGAGCACTGGGGGACTTCTGAAGCCTGAATGGATGACTGACAGTGCTGAGCCTGAGAGGGAAGCACTTTATCAAGGCTTTTGTCATTTTTTTCAACTAACTGTACTAATACTCGAGCTGCCGTCTAAGCAATTGCCTTGTTAGTAAGAGCATGAAGCAAAGTCCTAATTGTTTGCAAAGTTTGTAATGTTTTCTTCCCAGGTCTCGGGATGCCCAGAAACCTGTTTTCAGGACTATTGGAATTTGAGCAAAGACAGCTGTGCTTTTGGGGCTGGATTCAATATGTCTGGGATCTGGACATTCTCCATCCCTCTCCCTGTGCCCACCACACACCCCAAAAGTGTGGTGGCATTCAGAATCACAAAAAACAGCTACCAGCTACAAAATTGGCAAATATTATTTTTCTTCTTGCACTGGATCAAGCTAAAATCTGTGATTCTTGAAGTCCAGAGAGCGATGCAGCAGATCAGGCCTCTCTCTGGCTTTGCCAAATCTTTCATAAATGAGGTTACATATCCCTTTTCTCTGGCAATATCCCCTGAGCCTGTGTCTTCCTTCCCCTGCAGCTGGAGTCTCCCCACAGAAATCAACCTCACAGCACTGAGAAGTGCTGATCCAGTGTGATTTGGGACACGAAAAGATAACTTGACATGAAAAATTTCTGATTGCCTGAGGGAAGCTGAAGGAGGATAGGAATGTTCCCTCTGCGGGAGACTTGGACATTCTAGCAAAAGATGGAAGGAAAGAAAGGGAGGATAATTAAAATAGTTTCTCTGCGGATGCACTGAATCATGACAATTCAGTACTAGAGACACTGTAGGAGGGACAAGAAGATTTACTGGATCAAGGAGCTGCTTATAAAGGAGGAACAAATTAAGAATATTTAGCATGAAAATTAACACTGGAAGCTAAGCTTAATACTGACCCAGATACAGACAGAAAGCTACTCCATGAGTAAAATAAAATAATTATTGGCTGGATGAGACTCTTTAACTCTAGTTGTCTAGATTTTATTAAGGAATAATGATAGTTGAAGAGCAAACAGGAAGGGCAGAACCAGGACCTAATCATATACAAGCACATTAAACAGGAAAAGAAGGATAGGTCACATAGTATTACCACAGGCAGACAGAAAAGCAGTATGGCCAGACAAACGGAAGCCCTATAGGTGCAGTGAGCACCGCAAGCAAGCCTGATGTACTGGCTTGGGCTCAGAGCCACAGTGGTACGGTCAGGCAATTTTTAGACTGTGTTTGCCAGCTTGGAAGCATCAAATGAGTGATTCAGGACCTGACAAAACTCACGGAGACATATCTTTTCCTTCTTCTGCAGGAACCATGGTGGAGTCTGGCTCTCACTAGTACACTCTTGGATCACAACTCATTGCAGTGCAATCACAAATATTGTAGTGAGGTTTACAGCACGCTAGAAATCAACCTTGAGAGACAGTTACTGATTTTTCCCCAGTATAACCTCTCACACTACCACAGCTGTATGATTACAATACCTGATATTCTTGCCAAAAAAGCCTGCCTGCAACCCAGGAATGAGGAACCTACAAGTTGACCCTGGCAAGTGTCTTTGGGAGGTTTTTAGGGCCCTGCAAGTTCCCTAGCTGCCATAACCAGTGTTACGTCCTTGACAGATTCCCTGTCACCTGTCTTGTCACTGTGTTATAGGTATGGATGTTATCTTCCCTGTTATAGCCCACATGTGTGCTAATTGAATGATGATTCTCATCACCAGTCTGTACCACATATATGGTCAAATTATCTCGAAAAAATGCTCGGCGCTGGGAGCCATGCCAAATACATCCTTTGAAGCTGATAGAAGATGATCATCTCAGATTAGTCATGAATATGAAAACAGCACAGATAGGAATCAAACTATTCTTTAATGCTTTAAACAAATTTATTTCATTGTAATCAATCCTGTCTATAGTTTCCAGAACTTTGAACAAGCTAAATGCTGTGTTTATCATTACTGTGTCTTCAAATGTATTGGATGAGCTGTCTGGCACACAAACATTGTCCACTACTTGCTTTCACATACTTAAGATTTCCAGTCCCACCTGATAAGACACCATCTGTCAAAAAAATGCAAGTAATCACTGCTTCAGACTAGTGGTCAAAGGATCAAATGTTTTAAGCCTTCAAGCATCTAAGTTTTGCTTGGCCTGTAAATTCTCAATAAGTCTGCATTGTCTTTTCTGTCATAAATAGATCTAGCAGCTTCAGCTGGCTCAGATATCAGTCAAGGGGAGTTCACTGTGGGCTGCAACACCTCCCACTGCACTTTACGAAAAAAGGTAAATGCTCACCGTTTTCTCAGCATGTTCTGTGCTCTTCACTACCACCAGCTATTTTAAAGCTAGCTTAGGTAAAACTACATGGTTCTGCAGTGATGAAATACCCTCTGTCATTTCCTATTAAAAATGCATGACCCCCTTTCTTTATTACACGGAGCTTTAGCATATACTAGATGTTACTTCCACTCTAATAACACCCAAAGGGTTGAACATATTTATATGTACATATACATGTTTCCAGTAGCTCTGAATTTTCTTGTAGCCTTCCCTCTTTAAGTAAGTCTCTGGTAATTCAGCTGTGAAATTAAAGAAACAGGGGACACTGTAGTGAGTTCTACTTTCTTCTTCCCCTTGTGAAGAAATCTTAACAATGTTAAGTTCATGGCTGTCCATATTAAATAGGAAATGCAAAACGCGATAGCTTAAGATAAAGAGCCAAGCTTCTGAAGCTGGTGGCTGGAACATCATGGAGTATCCTAACAAATGGTCCCAGATTCATCCCAGCTAATTTAAGGCATTTAAATTAGGAGCCTACTTACTTTAGATCCTCTTTGTGGTAGTCTGGGTGAAAAGTGAAGCACCCCTACATAATAATTCAACCCCTTCAAGATCTGAAGAAACCTCTGCTAAGGTTGGAATTATCCTAGCTAGATAATTTCTAATTTTCTAGATTTCAAATGGAAGCACCTCATTAGCTATTAAGCTAAATGGGAAAAATATCATGTCTAACCATTTACATTTACATGATGTCATGGTTTAACCCCAGCCGGTAACTAAGCACCATGCAGCCGCTCACTCATTCCCCCACATACCCAGTTGGATGGGGGAGAGAACCAGAAAAAAAAAGACAAACTCGTGGGCTGAGATAAGAACAGCTTAATAGAACAGAAAGAAAGAAACTAATAATGATAATAATAACAATAATCAAATGACAGTAATAATAATAAAAATAAAATAAATGGAATATATAGAACAAGTGATGGACAATGCAACTGCTCACCACTCACCACTCACTGACCAATGCCCAGTTAGCTCCTGAGCAGCAATCCACCCCCCTAGCCAACTCCCCCTGGTTTGTAGGTATGATGTCACATGGTATGGAATATCCCTTTGGCCAGTTTGGGTCAGCTGCCCCGGCTGTGTCCCCTCCCAACTTCTTGTGCCCCTCCAGCCTTCTTGCTGGCTGGGCATGGAAGCTGAGAAGTCCTTGACTTAGTCTAAACATTACTTAGCAACAACTTGAAACATCGGTGTGTTATCAACATTCTTCTCATATGGAACCCAAAATGTGACACTATACCAGCTACTAGAAAGAAAGTTAACTCTATCCCAGCTGAAACCAAGACACTTGACTTTTGAACATTGGCTCTCCATCATTTGACAGGCTTTACTAGTGTTATTAGAGTTTGACTGATTTTGATGTTCAATAATACATGGCGTATTCATAGTCTGCAAAACAGATCCTTTCTAGAGTACAGAGCAGCTAAAACAACAAGGGTTTGCAATTAGAAATCTAGGCAGTGTTATAACACAAACTTGAGGGATTATATTAGTTGTTAACCTTGTCCTGGCTGTGTAAGCAGAGGCAGTTTTATGCAAAGGCTGTTGTGAGTAAGGGTTAGGTGGGACTGGTATAGCTTGTGCATCTTCTACCAGGCTCCTGCTGTTTTGGCCTCAGCCCAGATTCGTCTCATTTAGTCTTTTGCAGTTAAGTACTTGCAAACACTATATGACTTGAGTTCCAGCTATAAGCAATGGAGAGAGAATCACCCTCTCAGCTATGGGTCATCTCACCTGCCCTGGTTTCCTATTTTCTGAAAGGAGATAAACCTCTCTCTGTGGCACCCTCTTCTTCCACTGACTTTGGACTAGATACCTAACTTTCAGGTAGGTATTAGGTAAACCAGAACTGTACTACTAAGTGACATTAGGTTGTCACTTTAGGAGTTCTTCTTGTAACTTAAGGGTGAGATTCAGTTTATAGATGAAAATACCTAAATTTAGATGTCTACTATATGGACATACCTACCACAGCTCCTCTGCTGTAACTGCCAGCTCTTTGCATGTTTCCAATACATTAGTGCAGCTGCCATTGGGTGCATACATTTAAGCAACTTACCTACGCTCTTAATAACTGAGGCACCCTATGCAATTCATATTGCTTAAAAATAAGCATCTAAGATGATTCAGGTTAGTTGCTCATCCAAACTGCCTACTACTTGCCACTGACTCTAAAGCATAATTCACTCATACTTAGGTATTTAGCTCTTTAATACCAAAACATAAGTGAGCTAAATCCCACTTTCTGGTTTTGGGCTGCCATTATTCCATCTGTAAAATGCAGCTACTATTGCTCATTCATATAGCATTTCAGAAAAATGGATAAAGTTGTGCCCTGCTACTATACAACTCTCTTACTACCTAGCCTTACTGTGGTGCATTGTTACCATTCCTGACTGAACTTACCTAATGCAGACAGTACTTGAGAGTTTGTGTCGGTCATGTGGTGTCTTCCACTTGCATTGAAGGGGAAAAGCACTCGAAAATTTTGTTCAATATCAATTAATCAGTGAGGAGATAGCAAGGAAAGTGGGTGACACTAATTAATTTATGAATCCAGAAAACACTGAAGGTTAGAAAGAGGATGCATGCTTAACTAGTTCACTAGTTAAGGCATTAATATACAACGTAATGAAATTGTAGGACTATCTCACTCGTGTGGAGACCATAATAGTTTAAGGCAGGTCTCATCCCCTTATACTCTGTATAGCAATGCATCTTGAAACTAATGAAGTGCTATGTCTTTATGAGACTTTTCATGGACAATAAGGCTAATTGGAAAAGGGGGTATTACAATAATGACTTTATCTTCATGTCTGTAAACTATGAAGGAGAATTAGAAAACTTGAGGGATATTGCTTTGTTCAGCAAAGTTTCTTACTTTTTTGCCTTAATTTCTAATAAAGTTCTGAGTGGTGTTGCTTAATACTCTGGATTTAGAAGAGATTTTTTAATATATTAGAAATATTTGTATTTTTTCTATCATCAGACCTTCAAGGAAATTCTTCCTACTACTCGGCACTTTATTTCCTTGATCAGATGAGAATAAAGACTAAAAAACTTCTTTGATGTTGGTCCAGCCAAATACAATACCATTGCTGGGGTTAAAATATATAGATGGTTTATTCAAATAAGTCTGAATGTTCTACTGTATCCTACCAAATTACTGGACAAAATGTTTTGGCCTGTGCTACATAAGAGATATGATTGGACTGTTGGACATAGAACCAGTTTTAATTATTAACGGAGGTTTCTGCTCTTGCTCCCTTATTTCTCTCTCGGGAAAATGTAAGGTAATTTCTCTGAAGTCCTTATTTACTATACAGTCTATCCAGGTGGCACTGGGACTCACAAGATGTCATCCAGTTTTATACCAGCTGATGGTGTTATAGCCTTTATTGGGAGGGCAGATTTTTGATCACTGCTTTTCTATTAAACACAAATGTCCATTACTATCTCTGTCAGTTATTTAAAGAATTGACAACTGAGTTTGGCCATGAACTTTGGCT